>JAOTQJ010058094.1:25794-48714 GCA_025642045.1 Solanum sejunctum
GTATGCATTAGTACATTTGAATGTTCAAAGTATGTGGGATGCAATGCAATAAGAAATAGACATCATAGTCAAAATGCATAACTTTAGGCAATAGGCATATTATAGCAAGATGGCATGTATGATCAATGCTAGAGTAGAACATGCTTAAGTAACTCATACTGATATAAGATATCATATGTGAAGAATAGTTCAAGATAGATTTTCAAAGTATAAATCCCTTGGTAGGTTATTGATGATGGTACCCATCACCCTAGTGTGTGAGGTACAAACCCCTCATCAAAGTTAGTGATGATAGCACCCATCACCCTAGTGTGTGAGGTATTAACCCCTCATCAAGGTTATTGATGATAGCATCCATCATACTAGTGAGTAAGGTACAATCCCCTCATCAAGGTTAGTCATGATAGCACCTATCATCCTAGTGTGTGAGGTATTAACTCCTCATCAAGGTTAGTGATGATAACACTCATCACCCTAATGTGTTAGGTACAAATCCCTCATCAAGGTTAGTCATGATAGCACCCATCACCCTAGTGTGTGAGGTATTAGTCCCTTATCAAGGTTAGTAATGATAGCACCCCTAGTGGTTGAGATATTAACCCCTCAACTAGGTTAGTGATGATAGCACCCATTATCCTAGTGGCTGAGATATTGACACCTCAACTAGGCTCCCAAATTGGTAATGGTCTACTACAACACTTCATATATTATGCATCATGTACATAAGCCCATTTCATCATCATAAAGTCTTTTATTAAAAATATTATACTTTGGACCTTCAATTCTACAAGAAACCCAAGCCGGACATTTTATCAAACACTTGGATGTGTGTATAATGGGAGTAAAAGACCATGCAATTTAGATATGAAATCACGCAAGAACATCTGTAATAAAACTATCAATCAATACCTTGCAACATCCCCCAGACATTCTCATCAAAACCCCTAATCGAACCAATATTAGATCAAAGATTTAGAGCTCAAAATATGCTAAAACAACTATACTTTCATGAGCTAAAATCACTGTGGAGTAAATTTCTCAATATACAAGACCCACATGTAAAATCAACTTTAAATTATGCAATATTAGTTAAAAGAAGGCTTAGGCACCATGGGTGAAAGTACCTAATGATTCAACACCACATACCTTAGCTTTGGGGAAGTTCTTGGTGAAGATTGAAGATGAAGGCTTGAAGCTTGTAGAGAATCCTTAATTCCGTATAAGGGTTTTGAGTCTTGAATTTAGGAGTGAAAATATGTCTAAGTGTTTTTGTGAGTATTGGAAAATATTTTGGGGGATATGAGGGTGAAATTTGGCCATGTATATGTAAAAACATTTTTGAAAAAGCTTCAGCCCAACACTTAGAAAAATTTGGATGAACTAAAAAAAACACAGTCAGAAATTAACACCACTACACATCACGGAGAGGACCCGCATTGCTCTCTACAAATTACACTTTTGAAAACTAAAATTGTCAGTATTTCGCTCTTAAATCAGGGTTAGACCCTTTTTCACCGAATTTTGACCCCTTAATCACAAATATGAAGTTCGATTTTCGAAATAATGAATGGATTTTAAGATATATGGAAATTAAATTTTTGGGAATTCCAAGGCACATTTTTGGGAACTTTTGGGGTCATTTCTTGTGATAGGTTCGCATCGTGGACCAGATGCATACTTTTGTATTTTGTTGCCAGTAATTTGTATCTCGGTCCAAGTCTCTTGGGTCTCTGGCCTAAGTATTTCTAAATGTGTTTTTATCTATACTTAGCCATATTTCACCCTCATATCATCCTAAACATTCCCCAATGTTCACTCAAACACTTAACTATATTTTCGCTCTTAAATTAAAATCTCAAACCCTCATCCGAAACTACGGATTTCCTTCAAGGTTCTTCTTTAAGCTTCAAGTCTCCTTCACCAATCTTTACCAACTTCTTCCCAAGCAAATGTATGTGGGTTTCTTTCATTGGTTTCTTTAACCCATGATATATAACTCTCCTTTTATTCAAATTGCATGATTTAAAGTTCATTTACAAATAGGTCTTGCTCATTATGAAATTCACTGCACACTATGTTAAAGCGATATGAAATTGTGACTTTTTTTTCTATGTTTTTAGCCATAAATCTTTGATCTATTGTAATAGTTAAGGAGGGGTTTTGATGTATGTTTGTTGAGAGTGTTGCAAGGTGATGATTCATGGTTTTACAGTGGATTTTCTTGCATGATTTCATCTCAATATTTCATGGTTTCATGATTTCATCTCTATATTTCATGTTTTTACAGTGGATTTTCTTGCATGATTTCATCTCTATATTTCATGATTGATGATTTTGTTGCATGTCTGGATGTGGTTTCTTTAGGAGTTGAAGATTTAAAGCATGAGATATGATATGATTGACTATATGATGATGAAATGAGCTTATGTATGTGATATAATCTATATAAAGTATTGCATTAGACCATACCTGATCTGGGAGAACAAGAGCCCGAATAACCGAGGTGGGGGTCTGCACTCATCAATCATGTGAGAGGTTTGTACTTCGCCACCGTGGTTATAAGGTATGATTATCATCAACCATGTGAAAGGTTTGTACCACACTGCCAGGATGATAGGATGAAACCCCCATCAACCAACCAAGGGATTTGTACTTCGAAAATCTAGCTTGGTCTCTTCTACATATATGATATCTTATATGAGCATGAATTATTTAAGTATGTTTTACTTTTGCATTGATCATACATGCCATATTGTTATATTATGCCTATTATATATTGTTATGCATTTTGATTATGATGCCTAATTCTTATTGCATTGTATCCGACATACTTAGTACAATCAAATGTACTAATGCGTACTCTTGCCCACATGATATAACCATGTAGAAATCGATGCCAAGTTGATCATCCTCCTCCCCCACGTGTCTAGTTATATACTACTCAAGCTAGTAGGTAATTCCTCCACTTCGGGGACCTTAGTCTATATTGCCCTTATTAAGTATCATGACATTTTTCTTTATGTTCTATTTTTACTATAAGGGTGAGCCCGATTTCTTTGTTTTGTCCCCCGCTCTTATCTATGTATTAGAGGTGTTTGTTGGAATGTATCTATACTAAAAGCCTTCACTCTATTATTCTTGATGTGTATGACATGAAAGTGTTTTCCCTTAGCCCCAATTATCCCACTTTATTATCTGTTGATGCTTGTTTTATTGATTTCGCAATCAAAGTTGTGTAATGATATTCTAAGAGGCTTACTTAGGGTCCCTTCAGGTTCCCCTTGCATCGTGTCATATCTAGGCCCTATGCTTGGGTCATGACAAACTTGGTATCAGAGCACTAGTTTGACAGATCCTTGGAGTCCAATAAACTGCATTAATTAAAGTCTTATTATGGTTGTGAAGCGCGCCATGACTAGTAATAGGAGGCTATGAGACATTTTAGGAAATATTTCCCTTCTTCATATTGCAAGTAGTGCTAAAGAATTGTGGTATATTTTCTCTCTAACAATTGTTCTTTGCTATGCCAGATCATGCCAAACACTCAAGGAAGAAGGGCCCAAACTCTCAAGGAGAAACCTATTAATGGTGAGCTCTGGGATTCTCTCACTAATCTTGCCCAAGTTATGGCCAACCAAGTAAATCAAGGGGCCCAAGCCCTTCATGTTACTACCCAGGAGCTAGAGTAAGAGACTTCATGAGGATGAATCCTCTAGTGTTCTATGGGTCAATGGTGGATGAAGATCCATAAGAGTTCGTTGATAAGGTCTACAAGATTTTGAATATCATGGGTGTTGGGCCGAATAAAAAGGCAGAGTTAGCAGCATGCCAAATCAAAGTGTTAGCCTAAATAAGGTATGATCAATGGAAGGATGAGAAGGGAATTGGTAATGTGGTGCTTTGGGAAGAGTTCAAATTCCCTTTCCTTAATCGGTTATTCCTTGTTGATCTTAGGAAAGCTAAGATGGTAGAGCTCATGAACTTGAAACATGGTGCTATGAGTATGAGAGAGTATGCCCCAAGTTTAATCAACTTTCAAAGTATTTTCCTCATTTGGTAGCCGATCCTAGATCTAGGATTAATAAGTTCATGATGGGGGTCTCTGACTTGGTAAGTGAAGAATGCTGGTCCACTATGCTAATTAATGACATGGACTTATCTCAGTTGATGACCTATCCGAGCAAACGGAGGAGGAGAAATTGAGGAAGATAAGGGTACATAAGGCCAAAAAGGCTCGATTTGAGGGTAAATTCCAAAAGGGTGCTAAATTTCGTCAAGGACAAGGGCCTTATCATGCTACTAATAGGGGGTTTGCCAATGACTTCCCTATTCTCAAGGTGTTGATGGGGGTGGCTCCTATTTACTGTGTGCCCTAAAAATGGAAGGAGCCATGGAGGTCCATGTTTGAAAGGTTTTAATACATGTTATGAATGTGGGGAACTTGGTCATAAGAATATGGATTTTCCAAGAAACCATGGCAAGGGCCAGGGCGCAAATATGATCCTATTGGGTAGAGGTGGTTCTCAAGGTGGTGAATCAAGGAACAACCAGTTTTATGCACTACATAGAGGCAAGGGGTTGGTGATGTTCCTAGTTTGTTACTAGTATGTTGAAAATCTTTGACTTTGAGGTATATGCTTTGATTAATCCAGATGTTATTGTTTCTTTTGTTACCCCTTTTGTTGCTAAAAAGCTCCATGTTGACCCCAAGTTGTTGCATGAGTCATATGAAGTGTCTACTCCTATTGGTGCCTCTGTTGTTGCTAGAAAGTTTATGGGAGTTGTCCTATTTATATTTTCCATAAGTTGTTGCCTTGTGATCTTATTGAATTAGACATGGTTGATTTTGATGTCACTATTGGAATGGATTGATCATATTCCTACTATGCTTCTATTGATTGTAGAACCCGTAGATCAAGTTTTAATTCCCTACTGAACTCGTCCTTGAGTGGAAAGGACAAAATGTAGTGGTCAAGGGTAGATTTATTTCATGCATTAAAGCCCGTAAGTTGATCTCTAATGGGCGCTTATATCATCTTATGAGGGCTAAAGATGTGGAGTCCAAAGTCCCTTACTTAGAGTCAGTTTCTGATTGTTAATGAGTTTCTTGATTTCTTCCCAAATGACCTTCCTAGTGTCCCTCCCAAAAGGGAGATAGAGTTTGGCATAGACCTCCTCCCAGATACTCAACCTATCTCCTTTCACCTTTACCGTATTGCCCTGGCTGAGTTAAAGGAACAGTTGAAATATATGTTGGAGAAAGGATTTCTTAGACCTACTGAATCACCTTGGGGTGCTCTAGTGTTGCTTGTGAAAAAGAAGGATAGGTCCCTTAGAATTTGCATTGACTATCAACAACTCAATAGGGTCACCATCAAGAATGGGTATCCTCTTCCAAGGATTGATGATTTGTTTGACTAATTGCAAGGGGCTAGTTTCTTCTCTAATATTGATCTTCGGTCCGGGTATCATCAAGTGAGGGTAAGGGAGTGTGATATTCCCAAGACGGCCTTCCGGGCTAGATATGAGCATTATGAGTTTGTTGTGATGTTATTTGGGTTGACTAATGCACCGGCCATCTTCAAAGACCTAATGAATAGGGTCTTCAAACCTTACCTTAGTTCCTTCGTTGTGGTCTTGATTGATGATATTTTGATTTATTCACATAGTAGAGAGGAACATATTGGTCATTTGAGGGTTATATTACAAAGATTGGGGTAGGAGAAATTATATGCCAAATATGACAAGTGTGAATTTTTGTTGAAGGAGGTTGCATTCTTCGGTCATGTGGTGTTAGGGGATGGTATAAAAATAGATCCTAAGAAGACTGATGTTATTAGAAGTTGGCCTAGACCATTGACCTCGTCGGATATTAGGAGCTTCTTGGGCCTAGAGGGTTATTATAGGAGGTTTGTGAATGGGTTCTCCTCTACTGCTTTCCCTATGAAAAAGTTGACTCAAAAGAAGGTTAAGTTTGTGTGGACCGATGAGTCTGAGAGGAACTTTAAAATATTGAAAGACAAGCTTTTTTCTGCTCATATATTGTCATTACCGGATGGGCTAGAGGGATTTGTGGTGCATTGTGATGCTCCTTAGGTTGGTTTAGGTTGTGTGTTAATGCAAAATGTCAAGGTCATAGCTTATGCTTCTAGACAACTCAAGATACATGAAAGGAACTACCCTACCTATGATCTAGAGTTAGGCGTTGTTGTGTTTACATTGAAGATTTGGCATCACTACTTGTATGGGGTGCATGTGGATGTGTTCACTGATTATAAGAGCCTACAATGTTCTTCACTCAAAAGGATCTCAACTTGAGGCAAAGGAGATAGTTAGAATTTCTGAAAGACTATGATATAAGTATACACTATCAACTGGGTAAGGCAAATGTGGTGGCAAATGCTGTGAGTAGGGTATCTATGGGTAGCTTAGCCCATGTTGATGGTGGTGATAAGGAGATGGCTAGGAAGATGCATCAATTGGCTAGATTAGGGGTTAGGTTTGAAGAGGTTGGGGATGATGGTGTTGTGGTTGTTGATGGGTCTAAGCCTTCATTGGTTGATGAGGTGATAGCAAAACAAGATCTTCACACCTCCTTGCTTGAATTGAAGGCTTTGGTAAAAGAGGGCAAAGTAGAGGTTTTCCCCCAAGGGGGATATGGTGCCCTTATGTACCAAGGTAGGTTGTATGTGTCTTGTGTTGATGGTTTGAGGGAGAAGATCCTTGATAAGGCCTACAAATCTTACTCTATCCTCTAAAGTTCCACCAAAATGTATAGAGACTTGAGAGATATTATTGGTGGGGAGGTGGGACATTCCTATATTCGTTTTCAGTTGCCATAGTCGTCAACAAGTCAAAGTCAAACATCAAAGTACAAGTGGCCTAACCTAAGACATAGATATTCCTACTTATAAATAGGAGGTGATTAATATGGATTTTGTGGTTGGGTTGCCCAAGACTTCGAACAGTTTTGATTCCATATGGGTTATGGTTGGTAGGATATCAAAATCGGCCCACTTTCTACTGGCTAAGACTACATATGGGGTTGAAGAGTATGCAAGGTTGTACATCCATGAATTAGTGAGGCTGTATGGAGTTCCTTTGTCCATCATATCGGTTCGTGGTTCACAATTCACTTCACACTTTTGGAGGTCTTTTCAAAGGGGTCTTGGTACAAAAGTTCACCTTAGTATGGCCTTTCACCCCCAAACGGATGGCCAAGCTGAAAGAACCATTCAAACCCTTGAAAATATGTTTAGGGAATATGTATTGGTGTTGAGGGATAGTTAGGATGAGCATCTTCCTTTGATTGAGTTTTCCTACAACAATAGCTACCACTCTAGCATTGGTATGGCTCCTTCTGAGGCTCTTTATCAGAGAGTGTTGTAGGTCACCAGTTGGTTGGTTTGAGTTTGGAGAGGTAGCTTTATTGGTTCCATATCTGGTTATGAAGGTTGTTGAGAAGGTTAGAATGATTATGGAAAGGTTGAAAACATCCCAAAATTGTCAAAAATCTTATGCCGATATGAGGAGAAGAGACCTTGAATTCAACGTGGGTAATTGGGTCTATTTGAAAGTTTCTTCAATGAAAGGTCTGGTCTATTTTGTTAAAAAGGGGAAGTTGAGTCCAAGAGATATTGGTCCTGATGAGGTATTGAGGAGGGATGGCAAGGTAGCTTAAAAATTGAGGTTTCCTAGTGAAATGAATTTGGTCCATCCGGTGTTCCATGTCTCTATGTTGAGAAAATGTGTTGGTGATCCTAATGCTATTGTGCCTCTTGATGTTGTGGGTGTTGTTGAGGATAATTTGACTTATTAAGACACTTCAGTTCAGATTTTGGATAGGCAAGTGAAGTGATTGAGGAACAAGTAGGTGGCATCCAATAAGGCCGAAGCAAACATGCAAAAACAGTGTCCTTATCTTTTTCAGTTCACTCTAGCCTAAGGTACTAATTCTAACTCATCTATGTGATTTCAAGTCTTGTATTTCAGCCCTTATTTCATTGATATGCATTCATGTTTAAGTTGACAAGTTTATGATGATTTTACACTTATGTTGAGATTTTGAAAATGGTGTTTAAATGTAATGTTGAATTCTTTTGGGGGGCTAATTTGTTTATGATCAGTCTTATCTTATATGTCTCTTTTACATTAGGGAATAAATGTTCCCAAGGGGGAGATATTGAAATGTACCAAAAAAGAACTCGAAAATATGCTTTGGAATGCCAAAATTTTAAATTCCATATATCTAAAATTCTATGCACGATATCCAAAATTCAACTTCATATTCTTGTTCAGGAGATCAAAATTAGGGGAAGAAGGGTCTAACCCCGATTTAAGAGCAAACGATTAGCAATTTTCTTTTTCATATATTTTCTTATCCAAAATCAATCCGCGACAGTGCTCGACGCATAGCTGTAGTGGACATGTACTAATTTAGCCTCCACGATAGGTCTACATAGTGGACCTGCATATTTTGTTGCCAGTGATTTCTATCTCAGTCCAATGCTTTTGGGTCTTGGGCCAAGTGTTCTCAAATGTGTTTTTATCTATATTTAGCCATATTTCACCCTCATATCATCCTAAACATTCCCGAATACTCACTCAAACACTTAGCCATATTTTTACTCCAAAATTCAAGTCTCAAACCCTCATCCGGAACTAAGGATTTTCTTCAAAGATTTTCTTCAAGCTTCAAGTCTCCATCTCCAATCTTCACCAAGTTCATCTCCAAGCTAAGGTATATGGGTTTCTTTCATGGGTTCCTTTCACCCATGATACCTAAGTCTCCTTTTACTCAAATTGCATGGTTTAAAGTTGATTTACAATGAGGTCTTGCTCATTATGAAATTCAATGCACACTATGTTAAAGCTATGTGAAATTGTGACTATTTTGCTATATTTTGAGATATAAATCTTTGATCCATTATAATATTTGAGGAGGAGTTTTGATGTATGTTGCTTAAGAGTGTTGCAAGGTGTTGATTGATGGTTATAGAATGGATTTTCTTGCATGATTTCATCTCTATATTTCATGGTCTTATACACACATTACACACCCTCTAAGTGTTTGATAAAATGTTCATATGTGGTTTCTGGAGGAGTTGAAGATCCAAAGTATGAGATATGATATGATTGACTATATGATGATAGCATGCGCTTATGTATATGATATACTCTATATAAAGTGTTGCATTAGACCATACTCGATCTGGGAGGACAAGAGCCATCATAACCGAGGTGGGGGTTTGTACTCATCAACCATGTGAGGGGTTTGTACTTTGCCATCGTGGTGATAAGGTGTAATTATCATCAACCATGTGAGGGTTTTTACCACACTGCCAGCGTGATGCGCTGAAACCATCATCAACCAACCAAGGGTTTTATACCTTAAAAATCTAGCTTGGTCTCTTTTACATATATGATATCCTATTTGAGCATGAGTTGCTTAAGTATGTTTTACTTTTACAATGATCATACATGCCATATTGCTATATTATGTCTATTATCTATTATTACGCATTTTTACTATGATGGCTAATTCTTGTTGCATTACATCCTATATACTTAGTACATTCAAATGTACTAATGTATATTCTTGCCTATGTGATATCACCATATAGGAACTGGTGCCCAAGTTGATCCTCCCCCTCCTTAACGTGGCTAGTTTGATACTACTCAAGCTATTGGGTGAGTCCTCTACTTCAGGGACCTTAGTCTATGTTGCTCTTATTATGTATTGATAAATTCTTCTTTACATTCTATTTTGACAGTGAGGGTGAGCCCGGTTGCTTTGTTTTGGCCGCCGCTCTTATCTATGTGTTAGAAGTGTTTATTAGACATGTTATGTGTCTATGCTAACAACCTTGACTCTATTGTTCTTGATGTCTATGACATGAAAATATTTTTCCTTAGCCACGATTGTCCCACTTTATTATCTCTTGATGCTTGTTTATTGCTTTCGCTAGCAAGGATGTGGAATGATATTCTAAGAGATTTTCTTGGGGTCATTTAGGGGTCCAATTACACCGTGTTCATGTCTAAGCCCTAGGCTTCGATCATGATAACCTACGAGCCATAGGAGTCCCTATGACTTGTAGTCAAGGTCTCGTAGAACCGATATGCAACGTTTTAACTGTTGACCTAGTTTGTACTTTGACCTCTTAAATTACATTCTTTGCCCTAATCAACCGTGAATCCCCTCACTTTCTTCATATTTCACTATTCCGATCACTTTCTGGGTTGTCCACATTATTTTTCTGGCTAGTTTTTTGGCGAGTCTATTTTCTAAGTTTCGACACCCCTTTTCCCTCTTTATTGCATCTATTTTATCAATGTCTTACTAGGTAAGCTTCTTGATTAATTTTGGTACACTCTTGAGATAATTAAGTCTTGATGATTATACCGATGTGATGATGCCTATGTCTATATTTGAGAGTTAGGGTATGGGTATTTGAAACCCACAGTATAATTCGTATCTTGATGGGGAATGTTGTTGGGGGTTGTAGTGTTGGCATACAAATCATATTAGTTAGTGCATGATCGTGTGTGATATATAATGACCCCAAAAAATTGCCCCAAAAAATGTGCCTCGGAAGTGTTCGAAATAATAATTTCCATATATCTAAACAAATATGGAGCAACCGTATCAAAATTCAAAAATCTCAAAACAATGCTATTTAGGAGGGTCAACTTTGAAGGGCATATCTCTTAGCACACAAAGAATTGGGTAGTGCATGACCTACCAACTTAAATCACTTTGAATGAGCTTTCCAACACACTTAGTTTCACCTCATTCAGAGTTCGGATGAAGAATTAATGCCCATTTTTGTAGAACTTGTTTGTGTAGAAACATAGATTTCTAGGGAAGCGACACAGACTAGTGTTATTTTGGTCCTATTTTTTTCATTACGGTCCAAGACTTTTAAGTCTTGGGTCCAAGGGTTCCCATATATGTTTTTATCTATACTTAGCCTTATTTCACCCTCATATCATACTAAACATCCCAGTACACACCCAAACACTTAAACTCATATTTCACCCTAAATTCAAGTCGCAAACTCAAGACCAACCTTAAGGATTTCATCAAGGATCTCATTCAAGCTTCAAGTCTCCCTTTCTAATCTTCTTCAAGGGCTGTCCAAAGTCAAGGTATGTGGTGTTGAACCATTGGGCCCTTCCACCCATGGTGCCTAAACCCTCTTTTTACTAATATTTAATGATTAAAAGTTGATTTTACATGTGGGCCTTATATATTGAGAAACTTACTACGCAGTGATTTTAATTCATGAAAGTTTGATTGTTTTAACATGTTAAGATCTCTAAATCTTGTATCGAACGTTGGATTTGATAAGGGGTTTTGATGTGAATGTTTTAAGGGTGTTGCAAGGAGTTGATTTATGGTTTTAGAATGGATTTTCTTGCATGATTTCTTCTCTAAATTGCATGGTCTTTTACCCCCCAGTACACATCCCCAAGGTGTTTGATAAAATGTCTGGATGTGGTTTGTTGAGGAGTTGAACGTCCAAAGCATAAGATATGATATGAATGATATTTTAATTATGAAAGGATCTTATGTACATGATATACTCTATATAAAGTGTTGTATTAGACCATGCCCAATCCAGGGAACTAAGAGCCGGACAACCAACATAGGTGTTTGTACCCATCAACCATGTGAGGGGTTTGTACCACACCACCAAGGTGATAGGGTGAGATCATCATCAATCATTTGAGGGGATTATACCACAGCACCAAGGTGATTCAGTGAGATCATTATCAACCAAGTTGGGGGTTTGTACTCATCAATAGAGTTGGGGGTTTATACTCATCAACTGATTGCCTGTTTAGCCCCCTCTCTTATCTATGTAGTAGAGGTTTGCTTGGACATGTTATGTATTATGTTTGAGTTTTGACTCACTTATGATATTAAAGCTATTTAAGTATAAATCTTTCTCTCTCCCTTTGTCCCAATTCCCCTTATTTATATTTTTTATGTTGTTATACATTGCTTACACAACTAAGGAGGTGTAATGATATGCAATGAGGCTTGTTTGGGGTCCCTTCGGGTTTTCCATTCATCGATCATATCTAGGCCCTAGGCTTAGGTCTTGACAAAGATAGTATCAGAGCACTAGGTTGATAGATCCTTAGAGTCCAACAGATCACGTCGATTAGAGTCTTATCTATGGTTGTGTTGTGCACCACAACTATGAGTAGGGTTATTCCCTCTGATGAATGTTCTTTGCTCTATTAGTTGATCATGCCGCTTTAAGGATGAAGGCAAAGTAAGGTAAGAAGAAGGTTTGATTTTGATGGATCTGAGTTTCCCTATTTCTTCCCTATTGTTTTAGTTAATGGTGGGGCTTCTTGTGTGTCCAAATGGTTATGTGGATCTTTAGTGTCTATTCTCATGGTTGAGTATATTGTTTCTAGAAAGTTCATAGGTGTTGATCCGAGTTTGTATTGCATTAGGCCTAGTTTTGTGGCTTGTTGGATTTGATGTGGTGGATTTTGATATTATTCTTGAGATGGAATAATTGCATGCATGTGTATCTCCTTGGTGGTAGAACCCATAGAGGTAGCCCCGATTCCTTAATGAGCTCGTCTTTGAGTGGGAGGTTGTTATATGGTAGCAAGGGAGGTAGGTCCATTTCATGCCCTAAGGTACAATTGGTCTCTAAGGGGTTGCATTTGTCATCTTGTGAGCATTGAAGGTGTTGAACCTAAGTTATTTTGTCTATAGAATTATTGGTTGTGGTGGACGAGGCTTTGAACGTACTTTCCAACATTTTGAATTTTGGGGTAGTAACCTTTGGTTTGACTAGTACACCAGTTATTCCTATAAGTCTCATGAGTAAGATCTTTAGTCCCTGCTCGAATAGCTTTATGGTGGTTATAGTGATGATAATGTGGTCCGTTCATTAAGGAGGTAGTGCATGTGAGTCATTTGAGGGTAGTACTACAAGTTTAAGGAAGAAGGTTAGGTTAAAGTAGGAGAGATGGGAATTTTAGTGGTAAGAAGTTGCCTTTCTTGGTTGTGTGGTGCCAAGTGATGGTATTAAGTTGGACCATAGTAAGACAAAGGTGATTAGATATTAGCCTAGACCTTTAACTTTATTAGATATTAGGAGCGTCTTGGGTTTAGTGGGCTATTATCAGAGATTATGAATATGTTCTCTTCTATTGTTACTCCTATGACTTAGTTGACGCAAAATTGTTTTCATGAAAGCCTACACGAATTTTAATTATTTTAATTTGGAATTTGAATATTATGATTTCTTAAATTCTATTGATACATGGGTAGTGTTTATTTGAGAATTTTAATGTGATTTAAACTGTTATATGAGGATTTACTTTGGGTTTATGAAGTTATAAGTATGCATGTTCTCTTTTTGAATTATTTATGCATGAGAGATTACACTATAGATTTAAATATGGAATTAATTATGTTTTCACTCCAACTTCATATTATAAATGTTGATTTTTAAATGGAGTCTTAGTTACCTATGTCATTTCTTCATTGTTCATAGCATGTGCATTCATGTACACAGATTATTATGGAAAATTATGTTATGGGCAAGCCCAATTTTATTTTATGGTATGATTTTGATAAAAAGGTTGGTTATGACAATATTGTGATCACATATATGTCTTTAATTTTGGCTCTTTAAGTATTTTAGGTGCTTGCACTATTTTGTATATGAATGGGCTATTCCTATGCATGAGTATTATGACTATGACATTATGATTTTGGCATTTGAATCTAAGTATGAATTATTATAAATCGTGCTTGGCTTTTAAGCCCAATTGTGCATCGAAATGATTTGAAAAATGACTATTGCCTCTTTGAAAGTATGTACGTGCATATTATAAGTATTCTTGTGGGATGATGACTTAGCTTGTTGTGTTGAGGGTCTTTGGTTAGTTTGGGCTACTTGCATAGCATGTTTCTAATGAGTGTAGAACCTATGAGGTTGTAATATGATGGGTAAGGATGGTCAATCTATTTAGTCAACTAAGATTGTTTACTCACATTTCTAAGATTGACCTTTGATTCGGGTTTTGTCTCCTAGTGAGGATGAGGGTAGGTAATATTCGTAAGTGTCCTTTTCGGACTAGGAGTGAGCATTTTAAATATTGGTGGAGTTGTTTGGTTGGCTTATGCATCAATTGTGTTTATGGGTTTCACAAATAGGGTCTTAAAACTCTACCTTGATATGTTTGTGGTGGTCTCTAGTGATAAGGTATTGGTTTGTTTTAGAGCTTCTGAATTATTTGGTGGTAGTGCTTTAAGAATTGGATGATGAGTGGATTGGTTGCTAAATTTGATAGGTGTGAGTTGATGATAATAAGAAGGTTGTTAGAACTCCTTAGGGATTATGGTATGAGTATGCATTGGTTTTTTTGGTAAGGCTAGTATTGTGGTTGGTGCTATAGGTAACCTAGTGTGTGCGGATAATGGTGGTGAGGAGATGCCTAGTAGAGTCCATCGGTCGGCTAGATAGGGAGTTAGGTTGAAGGAAGTTAAGAATGGTAGTATAGTTTTCTTAATGGCTCTAAATTATCTTGGGTTAAGAGGACTAGATTAAGCAAGGCCTTGATTCCTCCTTATTAGAGTTGGAAGCCTAGGATGGAAAACAAATGGTACAGTGGAGGTTGTCTTCCAAGGGGGAGATGGTGGTCCATGGTCACAAATGGGTTAGATTTGTTTATGGTTGGCAATCATGTTAAGGTTTGTGGGCATTTTAGGGCTTGGAGGAGAAATTGGGGAGGTGAAATAAGGGTTGGAACTACCTAGGTTCATGACTATAGCCAGCCCTTATAGTAGGCGTTATATGTCCCCAGTTGGATCGTTTGCAGAGTGAGAAATGGCCTTATTGGGTTAATCCAGAAGTTTTGCTCATAAGGAGTGGGGTTTTTATTGGTAAAAAGGTAGTCGAGTTAATGGTATGTGAGTCCTTATAGGGTATAGAGGTATGTTGGTAAATATTCCTTAAAGTTTGGGGATTGTCTTCGGATGTAGATATTGGTTCGTCCAGTTCTTCATGCTTCTATGTTGAGTGGATGTGTTAGTGACTCTAGTGTTATAGAATACTTTGAGGTTGTGGTTGTTATGGAGGGTAACTTGGCTTAAGAGAAGGTCTCAGTGGATGTGTTGGATGGATGAGTGGTAAAGTTGATTGATAATGATGTAGTGTTCTTTAAGGCCCTTTGGAAGAGTCGTATATTCGTATGTGTCTCTCGGGGAGCCGGAGCGGGCATGAAAGAGCAATATCTGTATCTCTTTCATTTTAATCAAGCTTATGATGACATGTCAAGTCCTTTTTTTATGATTCCAAGCATTATGTTTCAGCCCCTATGTCATTCATATTCATTCATGTTTAAGTTGGCAAACTTATGATGATTTTAGACTTATGTTGACATTTTGAAAATGGTATTTTAAATGTAATGGTGCATTCTTGTTAGGGCTTATCTCTTAATGATTATACTTCTATTGTATGTTTCATTGACATTTGGGGACGAATTTTCCCAAGGGAGAGATATTGAAACGACCCAAAAAGTGCCCGACAATGTGCCTCAGAAGTGCTCGGAATCGTAATTTCCATATATCTAAAAATTCGTTCATTATTTCAAAAATTTAACTTTATATTCTTCTTTAGGGGGTCAAATTGAGTTGGAAATGGGTCTAACCTGAATTTTAGAGCAACCGTATCAAAATCTAAAAATCGCAAAAAATGCCATTTAGGAGGGTCTCTCTTAGCACAAAACAAATTGGGTGACGCATGACCTACCAAATTAAATTCCATTGAATTAGCTTTCAAACGCACTTGGTTTCACCTTATTCAGAGTTTGAATGAAGAATTTATGCTCGTTTTTATAGAACTTGTTTGTGTAGAAATACAGATTTTCAGTGAGTATCCGCGTTACCTCTGCAATGCGGACCAGTGTTGTTTTGGTCCTTTTTTTTCGTTTCTGTCCAAGAATTTCAAGTCTTGGGCCCAACGGTTCCCATATATGTTTTAACCTATACTAAGCCTTATTTAACCCTCATATCATCTTAACCATTCCCCAATACTCACTTAAATACTTAGACTCATATTTCACCCTAAATTCAAGTCCCAAACTCAATACCAATCTTAAGGATTTTATCAAGGATCTCATTTAAGCTTCAAGTCTCCACTTCCAATCTTCTTCAAGGTCTCTCCAAAGTCAAAGTATGTGGTGTTGAACCATTGAGTCCTTCAACCCATGGTGCCTAAACCCCTCTTTTACTAATATTCATGATTTAAAGTTGATTTTACTTGTGGGTCTTGTATATTGAGAAATCTACTGCATAGGGATTTTAATGTATGAAAGTATGGTTGTTTTAGCATGTTTTGAGTTCTAAATCTTGGATCTATTATTGGATTTTATAAGGGGTTTTGATGTGAATGTCTTGGGGGTATTGCAAGGTATTGATTAATGGTTTTACAATGGATTTACTTGCATGATTTCTTCTCTAAATTGCATGGTCTTTTACCCCTATTACACCCCCCCAAGGTGTTTGATAAAATGTCTGGATGTGGTTTCTTAAGGAGTTGAAGGTCTAAACTATAAAATATAATATGAATGATATTTTAGTGATGCAATGAACTTATATACATGATATACTCTATGTAAAGTGTTGCTTTAGACCATGCTCAATCTGGGGAACTAAGAGTTCGGACAATCGAGGTGGGGTTTGTACCCATCAACCATGTGAGGGGTTTGTACCACACCACTATGGCGATGGGGTGAGATCATCATCAACCATGTGAGGGGTTTGTATCATACCACCAGGGTGATGGGTTGAGATCATCATCAACCGAGGTGGGGGTTTGTACTCATCAACCGAGCTGGGGGTTTGTACCCATCAAATCATGTGAGGGGTTTGTACTTCGCCGCTAGGGTGATAAGGTGTGATTATCATAAGCCATGTGAGGGGTTCGCACCACACCACCAGGGGGATGGGGTGAGATTATCATCAATCGACCAAGGGGTTTATACTTTGGAAATCTTGTTGGTCTATGCTTCACTAATGTGACCCTATATGAGAATAAGTTACGCATGTTTTACTTGTGCATTTATCATACATGTCACATTACTATATCATGCCTATTATCTATTGTTATGCATGTTGATTATGAAGCTTATCTCTTATTGCATTGCATCGCACATACTTATTACATTCAAATGTACTAACGCATACTCTATGCCTACATGATGTTATCATGTAGTAACTTGAGCTTCTGTAGATTCTTCTTGTGGCTAGATACATTGTTCAAGTTAGCCTTTGGTGAGTCCTCCATTCCTAGGACAATAATTATTCTCTTATACTATGTTCTAAGACTATCTTTCTCTTATATATCTATTAACTATGAGGGTGAGCCCGGTTGCTTGTCTTGGCCCCCGCACTTATCTATGTAGTAGAGGTGTTCTTGGACATGTTATGTATTATGCTTGAGCTATGATTCACTTATGATATTTAAGCTAATTAAGTATATATATATATATATCTCCCCTCCTAGTCCTAATTCCCCTTGTTTATATTTCTTATGTTGTTTTACATTGCTTCCGTGACCAAAAAGGTGTGATGATATGCTATAAGGCTTATTTGGGGTCCTTTCAAGTTCCCATTAACCGGACATATCTAGGCCCTAGCCTTGCCTCGTGACATAATCAGTTTGTGAAATAGTGTCGGATTTGGAATTTGAGGAATATGGGTATGCTCTAAAGTGAAAATTCATGCTTAGCCATGTTTGAGTTTTATTGAATTGTCTTGAATGTCAATGAATTGTGGTGTTGTGATAAGTGTGAATTTATAAATGAACTGCTCATGGGCTCAACTTGAATAAAATTTGGGATTAAACTTGACTATAATGTGATGGATGTGATGATTGACATGCTTCATATTGTGTCAAATCTTTATACTTGGAATGCTGCACTGTTCTTAGATTATCCATGTTTGTCACTTGATTGAATTATTCTTGAGTTCTTGTGGGAAAGTTGTAGGAATCCTAGGTGCCTTATGTTCCTTGCCACGAGGACCCACTATGACTCATGCTTTAAACTATGAGTTATAGTGGCCCCTTGTAGCAAGCACCAGTCATCTGTGGTTCCTTAACATTTCTCATACGGGACCCATCTATGACTCGTTGCATCATCTATGACTCATAGTATAGGTCTCATAAGTCTAATTTAGGTTTCAAAAATGCCTTTGTAATGAGGTACGAGGCCAGACTACAACTCATAGGCCACTCTAATCATAATTATATCTCGTATCTAATTCTAAGTTGCATTTTTCTTAGAGTCCTTAGTACTACGTGGCTAGAATATGACTGAGAAGACACCCTATGAGTCATACCTGCACCTCATAGCTGCAAACCTACAACTGTATCAATGACTTTTATTTTGATTTCAATATCTATATATTTCTATTTCTAGTATTTTGTTATATGATAACTACTTAATCAAACATTTTGAGGCTCACATGTTGTTGTGTTATTTGTTTTCAGGTATAATGCCTCCAAAGGATAAACGAGCAATCAAGACATTTCAAATAAGGTTTGTTGACTACTCCTCTAAGACTGAGCAATTTGAGGGGTCTGTGTAGGTACGCCAAGTCAGAATAGACCCCGAGACAAATATGCGTCAAACTAGACCTCGTACAACTCAGGCACCTATATTAGTTCACAGTTCCTAGTCTAGGAGGGTGATGGAGATAGGTCTGGAGCATTTTGTTGTAGATGACTCCTACACATTCCGAGTTAGAGTGGGAGGCCTACGCCCCATAGAAACTATCTACCTGAGACTGTCCCTTGGCTTATAGGTCCTGTCAGATTCCCACAGTGCCTCACAAGCTCAACAGGAGAAAGTATAGTCACAGCCCTTGGCCGACCCCAGATACTGAGTTTGAGGGATTAAAAAAGATGTACAATAAGGGGTTAGAGCCAAAAGGACAGGGAAAACTACTTAGGTAGTTCCCTGGAGACTCCAGGTTGAACAACTCCAGATTGGACAGAGTACCAGGGTTAGATACTAAGCTTGATAGACTCAGACTTCGATGGACTTCGCAGCTATTGGGCAAATATGCCCCTTATTTTGTCTGAGAAATTTATGTGGCATATTATGCTACTCTCCTCTGAGGCCTACCCAAGAACAATAAGGCTATTGAGCAGCCTAGATTATGAATGGTTCTAGTTAGGGTAGGACAGTTGATATTTCTGAGGAGATAACTCAACGGGTTTAGTTCGGGCCCAACTACAGAGTGCTTCATTCCCCCACAGAGTATGATAGTAAAATTTCAAACATACATATACGGTGAAGAAAAAGGATTTTATGGTCAAAACCAAGCTACTTCAGTGGATTGCCAGCTAGATATGCTAGGAGGGTTTTGAGCCTACGTGGGTCACACATTATATTGATCCTATAGTGAAAGCCCACCTCTCTTTCTGAGCCAAGTTGTGATGGTCAATTATCCGTTGGTATATCCTTCCTACTTTCATGGATAATGTGATCACCCTAGAATAAGACCTACTATTAGCCAGCATCGTAGCTGGCTATAAGATTGATTAGCCCAATATTACCTCTAAGATGAGTCTTGAGTCTGCTGTCAGGATAATCACCTCACTGTCATTCCATGTTTTGATCCACTATTTGTATAGTGTAGCAGGTATTCGTATCGACCCCCATCAAGACCAGCATATAGAGTTCACATACACCATGGATCTCAGTCTAATCAAGGATGATGAGAGCTCGGTGATCTTACAACGGGTAGCTTCTCCTCCCATTCTAGGGCCATTCTAATTGATCCTCAGACTCAAGAGTAGAGCCCAGCCACCAGCAGTACTCCCCCAGCTACCAGAGAGCCATCTCCAGATGTTGAGCTTGAGGCGATGCCATCTTCCAGTACACCTCGCACTAGCATCATCTACTATGCAGGTTGATTCTCTTATCTCTGCAAATGCTTTTCAGGCATTGCTGCGTATGGTGTTCATAGTGGAGCTCCAATTACAAAGGTTAGCTAGCTAGATCAAACCATGGGTCAATAAGATAATCTAGGCCTCAAAGGAGAGGGCAAAGGCATTCACCCATGATATGATAGATCAGAGAGTCAGACCAGTGGAGGCCCGAGGAGATATCTTCAAGGAGAGGATCCAGAAAAGACGCACAAATGCCCAGCTTGCTAATTTGAGCATAGTGAAAGAGGAGTTGCCAAGTTCAAGGTCAACTTATTGACGATGTTAGTGAGCCTGATACCAGTCCCAAAGGTGACACTACTGGTGATGATATATTTGACTTATTCAAGGACTGTCTGCATGCCAATAGAAAGAGGCCCCTCAGAAGTGAGGACCAAGATGAGAGTCAAAAGAGGCCGAGGACTGATGATCAGGTAGCAGCACAAGGGGAGGAGCCGATACCGGATGAGGTGGTACAGGAGTCTCTAGCTCTGGTAGCTATATAGAGGAATTGGGAGAAGCGAAGAGCATAAGGAGAGAGTAATTCACATGCTATTGCAGCCCAGACTTCACAGCAGGATACCGTAGCTTAGGAACCCTAGGATTAGACAGATACCAGTGCTTGAGCACCAATATGTTTGATATTTTGACACCAACACTTACTTACTTTATAGATACTTTGTTCTTTTTGTTAAACAGTATTTCCTTTATGGTGGCTTTGGATATTTTTAAATGTTTTGTTTTGAATGTTGTTTTTTCTTGTGTTTTTGATGTTGTTTTTTAAATGTGGTTCTTGGTGTGTGTGTGTGTATGTGTGTGTGTGTGTGTATGTTTGGATGTTTGTTTTAACTTGTGTTTTTACTTTGAGGGCAAAGTATTGTATTTCTGTAAGGTGTGGGAAGTTATGAATTAAGGTAAAGTCTGAGTAACCTCAAGTCCAAAATTCCCCTATTTTTTATCCCAAGGTTTTCTTGTCATGTTTCTTTTTCCTTGTGGATATTTTAATTTTTGTTGAATTGATATGTCTAGATAGTGTAGATAATTTATAGATAGATAGTAGTATTATATTTTGGCATATACATAGTCTTTAAATGTTGTTTAAATATTGTTGAAAATTCGACACCCTCTAAATTTTTGAGATTGTTGGTTATTAGTGCAATCATGCATATTTATTATCTAGTAATGATTGTTCTAATAATGATAAGGCAAGTTGATACTTGAAGCACAACCTTTGAGTCTATACTTTATTGTGTGTGCAATGTCATGTGTGTTATAAGCTTATTTTGCTGTATTCATATATCATATGTTAACTAAGAACTTGCCTTATTACTCTAAGATTGGTTTGGTGATGTGGTTGATTTGGAAGGGATTTTAGACCTTTGTTCTTTTAGTAAGCCCACTTTTGCCTAAATTGCCTGCCAAATGTGATAATTGACCCCTTGTTCCTACTGTTTGAGCCTCTCTTACACTCATTCTTTCTTGACACTTAGCTAGATTAGCCATATTTTATGAAATACCTTGATATTGGCCCTGGTTTATCCTTGAACATGTGAACCTTGATTGAGGCTAAAAGCCTAAGTTGAGGGTGGCTATGAATAGTAGCCCTAGTTTAGAGAATAGATATTGTGTACTTCACCTCAAGCTTAAAGCGTAAGTTGAGGGTGGCCTTTATTTTGTTAAAGAAATGAAAACAAGGTGGTTAGTTGGGAAAGAAAGAAAGAAATGAAAAATCATTAGCCGGGTGAGGAAAAGAAAAGAAAAGCTCCTTGGATTGAAGTAAATAGCAAAAATGAGTTCAAAAATAAGGCACAGCTGAAAAAAAAAAGAAGAGAAAAAAGTCACCCGAGAAAAGCTTGAAATAGGAGAATAAAGGCAGATTCAGTGAAAATTGTTGAGCCATAAAGGTAAAAGTGTTGGTAAAAATGGTTCAAAAATGGCTTTTAGTCACTACTTGTCTAAAATGTCATACCAAAGCCCCATGAGCATATGTTACAAGCCAATAAGTCCTAAAGTGATTCAAATCCACATTATCACTAATCCAAAAGTTGAGTATAGAGGCAAGCCTATAGTGTTAGTCATTTTCCTGAATTTCATTTATGAGAGTAAGAATGCTTGCACAGTCCCTAAATTCTAAATGCTTTTTGAATGAGTAAGAGGGACTTCTTTTATGTAAGGGCATTTCCACTACTTGATTAACATATGACTAACCCAGTTTAACGAATGGTTGAGACTCCTTCCCTTGTCATAGTTGGATTTCCAGATACATCTTTATATTATTTTTTTGCTTAATAGCTTTGCAATCTGATTTTTTGAAAATGAAAGTTGGGTACCTGACTTAGAGTAAATGATGTATACGCCATTTGTATAAACACTATGAGTTTCTCATTGTCTACTTAGATTGAGTCGTTGCTTGAGGACAAGCAACAGTTCTAAGTTGAGGGTGTTGATGTGCTGTCAAAATACAACAAATTTGATACCTAAAATAATGGGATTTTATGAGTTCTTAGTGCAGCTTTGTATGGTTTTTATGTGCTTTTTTGTTGTTATTGTAGAAAAAATAAGTTGGCATAATTTTGGGAGAAAGATGCAAATTATGCTGAAGTGCAAGACATACGACTATGCCAACGAGTCGTAGCCCAAGCTATGAACTATAAGGTAATCTCGTAGCAATGAACAGTGAGCAAAAATCAAAAATCTGCTAAGTGGAGGTTAGCCCTATGAGGTCACTCTATGAGTCATAAGTCTCCCTATGACTCGCATAGGTGCGTTCGTAGCAAGAAATAGATAGCCAATATTTTGGACCAAGAACTAAAGGCCTAGACTATAGGAGGATCACATGAGTCATAGCCCACACAAAAACTCATACCAGTGGGTCGTAAAAGTCAAGTCCAAAATACAAAGTGCCTAATAGGAGACCTCAATTATGACTCGTAAGTCGCCC
>JAOTQJ010058106.1:0-13971 GCA_025642045.1 Solanum sejunctum
AATTGAGGACTCCCGACTCCAACTTAAAATACACGCTCCAATTATAAGTTAGCACCGGGAACTTACTTAGTTTAGAATACGCCATGTTCGACAAAACTTTTCCAATCGAACAATTTACTTTGATCGAATTAATTACGGGGCCTAATAATTCGGCATTTCAGACTCAATGGTACAATTAAAATTTTCATACGAGGTTATTTTGATAGAAAATGAATCCCATATCCAATTATTATTTTAAACTAAATTTCATCGAGGGGTTTGAATTGAGTCCGAAAGTCTTGGAGGTTGAATGGAAGGTTGTTATAGACCAAACTTGATATTCGAAGCTAACCGCTAGAATTCTTATCCGAGTGATTTTTAAAAATGTTGACCAAAGTCAACCCTGTGCCAAATTTCAAAAACCAAATGCTAAATAATCCAAACTCACATTAAAGGCCTCGGTACTCGAATCGACCATGCTTCTAGTCTAATTTGGCCATTTGGGAACTAACAGAACTATCAAAATTTTATTCTAAAGTCGTTTACCTGCATCTTTTACCAAAGTCAATTGTTGATGTTATAAAGACCTCTAAATACGGAAAGTTGCACCAAACTAAAATGAACGACCATGTGATTGAATTATCAGTGCCAGCGAGCTATAAATAACTTGGAATCACTATAAGAAAATTCTAAATGCTGAAATTTTTTGAGTAAGATGAAAATAATCATGAGGGATTATATCTACGGCCTATAGACAGTTCTATGACTAATACATGAGGCTTATGGTTGCCTTAAATACTTAGCCAAAAATTTGAAGTTTGAGTTGACTTACAAATTGGGTTTACGACTCGTAATATATTTCACGAGCCATAAAAAAGGGGTTCATAGTACCTAATCTCAAAATGCTCAAAATTACTTTAAGTGTTGGACGGATGTACAAGAAAGGTCCACGACTCATCGTTTCATCTACGATCCATAGATGGGTCCGTAGATCCTGAACTCTGAAAATTTTTATAAGTGTCAGACGAGTGTACAGAGGGATTTTTACAACTTGTAATCCTATTTATGATCGGTAGAAAGTGAATAATGGTTTCAAGTCTAAATTTTAATTTCGAAATTTCGAAATACAAACTAACAAGAAGAGCCCGTAGATGGGTCTATGATCCATAAATGGTGATCGTAGATCTAAGACCATGAACCTTAGAATTGGAACCCTAATCTACAAGTGGCCTTCAACTACTCATTGACTAGCCTATGATCCGTAAATGAAATTTCATGGTCCAATTCGACAGTTAAATTAGGGACAATTTCGTCTTTTCTCATCCTTTTTCAAACATAACCTACTTCATTTTGGGATTAATTAAGGCCCTTATCAATAATCTACGGGTATTTTCTCCTATTACGCACTTAGATTTTTTAGAGCAAGGATTAGAGAAGAGAATGCTAGGGTTCAAAGTGCTTGACTGTGATCCTTTGAGTTTCAAATTTTCTTTATTTTTAAGTATGTAAGACAACATAAAGCATAGATTAAGTCCTTCCATGTGTCTTGCTCACTTGACTTGAGAGATTAAGAGTAATTGAATTCCCTATGATTGTATTCTTGAGAATTTTTCTAACTCCTAATATATCCCTACATGATACTGAATGATTAATTTTTTTTTTGTGAGTTAAATTTACTATATAAATCATTTGGTTTTTTTCACTTCATGAATCCTAACTAAACTTTGTCTGTATTAAATGTCCTCATATCATGAATGAGTTTGAAATATGAATTATGAAAGTCATTAATGCGGAAGAGTTTGAATGTAATTTTTTTTAAAAAAATTGAAGGTTCCTTTGTATTCTCTCAAAATTGGATCCAAATGATTGAATAGAATTAATTATTTTCAAATTGGTAACTTTACCAATCTTAAATTATGGGATTGACCAGCTAGTATGATTGGCTGAGTTGTTTGATTGTGATAGAATTGATAAATTGATAAGAGTTTGAAAGAGACTTATTGATTGGTTAGATTGAATTGATTGATTCAAAGCATTACTATTCTTGAGTGCAGGTTCGGTGATTCATGCCATGTCGGATGAGCAAGCTATGCGGAAGATGGGGCCGCTTGCCTCATCGTTCCTTTTTACCTATGCCATGATGCTCATGGGTAGCTTATCTCTAATTGGATTTCCTTTTCTAACTGAATTTTATTCCAAAGATGTGATCTTAGAGCTCGCTTACACTAAGTATACCATCAGTGGGAACTTTGCTTTCTGGTTGGGAAGTGTCTCTGTTCTTTTCACTTCTTGTTACTCCTTTCATTTACTTTTTCTAACATTTCTAGTACCAAATAATTCATTCGGGTGAGACATCTTACGATGTCATGATGCGCGCATTCCTATGGCCATTCCTTTAATACTTCTGGCTCTCGGGAGTCTCTTTGTAGGATACTTGGCCAAAGTGTGATCTGTTAGCCCATAAGTAAGTATTGTGATGAAGCGACTGTTGCTCACCTGAAACGATCATACGAGGTCACAATTCACCCAACACGATCATCCGAGGTGAACAACATTAAGCCTTGGAAGGAGTATCAAGCACCGAATTAAGAGAGAGTAAGTAACAACTCGAACTCAATAATTACTTAGCCATACATAGATGAGAATTGAACTGTAATCAGATGAATTCCTTGTTGTCCCTAAAGTGGACTTAGTTGATTGATTGTAGATCCTTGATTGATTAATTCGTCATTTATCCTAACAAAGTATTGGACGGATGTGGTAATGACATAAACTCATTATATCTCACCAACTCATAGGTGATGGTTATCGGATAAGAAAAACTCCCATATAGACCTTGCTAGCACTCTAGCAATTGGATTGGATTGTATATGGTTGATCATTGTGTAAATATTATTCCTACTTTAGACTTATGATACTTTGATTGATTTCTCGTATTCCTAATTTGATATTGCCTGAGTTGATATTATTCTTTCCTAATGCATGTTTCTTTCTTCCATATTACATACTCGTACATTCCACGTATTAACATCCATTTGGGCCTATATTTTATCACAATGAGAGAAAGATACTAAAAGTCATCAGCATGTGCACCGTTGAGGACCAATTCATATTCAGCTAATAATTGGTGAGTCTTCCCCTACTTTTGGAGGATACCATATTTATCTTCTAGCTTTGAGTCTAGCCCTTTTGTTTTGATTAGAGGTAGCTATGGACATGTTATTGACACCACTTAGACAATATTGATATGATAGAGGCTTCATAGATTGGATAGTGATGGATTATTTCAACATTTTTAACTTTTGACTAATTTTTTAATGCCGATTTTAAGATTTAGTTGGGTTGGATTGGTTAGCCCTGGCCATTATCTACTAGATTAGTTAATTACTACTCTTCTTGAAGCTATTTCTTGATTGTTGAGTCTTCTGCTATTGAATGGATTCGTGATCAGGCCAAGTGGTTCACTTGAGATTGGTAATGGTTTCTTAATACCTGCCACGCGAAGGATACCCTCCTGGGGTGTGAGAAAATTGAACAATGTTAATTATGAATTATTAGGGTGTGAGAAAATTGAACAATGTTAATTATGAATTATTATGGAATCGGCCGTCTCAATACAAATGCTAGCTTTCGTGTTTTTTCAATTTTATTATGTGTTTTTTCTTAAAAAAAGAAATTATACTATTTATTTATTTTCTTTTTTTAAGGAGTTGAAAATCTTTTCACCTTCAACTAATCAAATTACTGATTAAGTTAAATTATATAATATATGTGTTTATTGATTTATTTGCTAATAACGTATACTAATTTATAATAAATTAAATAGTCAACAAGCAATAATTTATAAATTATAATTTCTACATGACTAATACTTGCATAACTAATACATGCATAACTCTACCCTTTTTTTTAAATCAAAAAATATGTTCTAACAAAAATATAATTCTGATATCTAAAGTTAAAAAAGGTGAAGTTAAACCAAAATTTTCTAAAGTTTGGTCCTAAAGTTAAATCAAAAATATTTTTTGGTATCCGAAGTTAAACTAAAATAAAATACCATCTCAAACATAGAATATTGATTCCTTTTTTATCAAAAAAAATATTTTTTAATTGATGTGAAATATGTGACATTTTTTACTTTTAAAAAATAAATAACTTTGAGGAAAAAAAAACAAATGAAGATGTAGGGTATATTTAAAATTAAGAACGAGTTATTTAATTTTTCTCTTTCCCCGTGGCCCCCGTTAAAATTAAGGTTCATTTATTCTAAAGTATAATGAGAGGGCTATATTTGTATCGAAAGTATAACGAAAGGGGTATATTTAAATTTAAAGTATAATGATGGATATATTTAAATTATTTCTCATAGTGCAAGGGCATATTTAACTTTTTTTCTATTATTATAATGGGTATAGTAAATATTAGCTCACTAAATATTTGATAATTAAGAAATAGGAATTAGCTTACTAATTTCTTTTGAACTCTACGTAACTAAATCCTGCATAGCAAAACTTTGCATAACTAACATCTACATAATTAAAACTCTGCATAACTAATACCTACATAAATAAACCCAACAAATTAATACCTGCATAACTAAACACTACATAATTAATACCCACATAACTCTAACTAGTAACTAGTACTAATTTCTTTTGAACTCTACATAACTAAATCCTGCATAGCAAAACATTGCATAACTAATACCTACATAATTAAAACTCTGCATAACTAATACCTACATAACTAAACACTACATAATTAATACCCACATAACTCTATCTAGTAACTAACGGCTGCTAAGAAATTGTTTGGTAGACTGTATTAGAAAAATAATGTATGCGTTAATTAGGTGTATTAATAAGAACCTTATTTGGTATATTTTTTCATGCTATGTATAACTAATGCGCTTGCATTAGTTACACACTCCAATGTATATCAAGGAGTGTATTACTAATACCATCAATTTCTAGGTATTAATAATGCAAGAGGACTTATACATACATTAGTATGATTAAAAACTCAATTACCTCTCAAAACCTTGTTACATCTTTTTTACCATATTTGTGGAGGGTATCATTGTAAATAAATATTTTTTTAAAAAAGTTATACAATGAATATTATTTCTAATATACCAAACTAAATAATGTATAAGAATATCTCTATCATAATTAATGAAAACATAACTAATACTGTTATGCCCCGAGAGGGTACTCTAGACGTGGCCAACATCAGAAACTATTGCTAATTCGTAAACGAACTATTTGGTCTCATCATATTCATTCATTCATTCAATTAACTAATAAATCAGCGAAAGACTAAAGATAACAACGGGCAATCTAGTCTCAAGTATCATATTAAATAAATAGGCTAGTAGGAAGGAAACTACCTCAATAAGTCTAAACATCACTAATTCAATTCTAGTCTATGAAGCCTCTATTACTATCAAATGGTGCCAATGACAAACTCATGGCTACCTCAACTCAAAACTAAAGTTAGTCTAAATCAAGTCTAACTCTATAAAGTTAGATGAAAATAAAGTAATGATCCTCCGAAGTAAAGGAGGCTCACCAACTCTGCTGACTACGATAGATCCTCAACGATGCGTCTATTGACAATCTTTAGTACCTACCTATGCATCATAAAATGATGCAATCCAAAGAGGACGTCAGTACGTGACATATACTAGTATGTAAAATGGCTGAACGGAACAAAAATAGGTAGAATAATATGGAAATAACCATCAACAAAGAAGATACTTAATCAGAATGTCAAATGTCTATCTAAAGCAAGAATAAAGAGTAGACAAATGACCTATCAATACCAATTAAACTTCATCAATCAACTCAACTAAACTCGACTTGACTCAGAGTACTATCAGTATGTGACCTATCTAGGAGTTTCTCTTATCCGACAATAATCACTTATGAGCCAGTGATTGTACAACAATCACGCTGATGTTCCACAATTATTCCACACTTGGCAGGTAAAGAACGAAGCAATCTATAATGGATCCGGACAATTAACCAATCAAGTCCTATTATTTTAGGACAATAGAATAGGGACATATCCGATTTTAATGAACTTAGTCCTAAAAATAGAAATCTGTCCGACTTTAAGGAACTTAGTTCACAGAATAGGGACTTGTCCGACTTTAACAGACTTAGTCTACTCCTATACTTGGCGACGTAGTTAATGGCTCAAGTTGGACGTACTCTTACTTCTTCCGATGCTCAATACTCCTCCCAAACCTCAATGCTCATAAGACTATTCATCCCAATCAATCATCTCAATTAGTCACGTAGAGAATCTCATCAGCTCACTAACTCAACTCAATTGGGCCTTTCGACCTATTTTCTCAACTTATCTCATCAACTCAATTCTCATTCAATAGCTTAAGGCTTAGATCAATCATTAGGAAAAAGTCAATTAGATAAAACTCTGGAGTTCAATTATGAATGCTCATAGGACCACCAAACTCTATTAACTCATCATCATGCTCATATTACAATCATAATCAACATTCTCAACTCAAGGCTCTAGACTCATCCCCTAGGTTCATTCATGCATTCTTTTACAAAATAACATATAGAGTTTATGAAGTAACTCATGTAAAAATATTAAATTAGTAAGTCAAGTTTATGATGATCATCAACATTTGAAAGTACATAAATATATATATAATTTACAAGAAAACTTTCAAGTAACATACATGGACACTCAATATATTCACAATCTTTCTATTACCATCAAAGGGGCACATAGAAGGACAATTTCATGTTTTAGTTCAGCCTTACATACCTGGTAGGGAGATAGACAATCGATTTCGCAAGAAATTTGACTGAATTATCTTGAACCCTAGCCTTTTCTTTTCTCCTTACCCCTAATTCTTAAGATAAAATGGCGTAAATGATTGAAAATTCACGCTTAGGAATCAATATAGGGTTGAAAACGATCTCAAAACAACATGATTTTTGTCTAGGATGGACGAAAAAAAGACTAGAATGTCCTTACTTTTTAAAAATAAACGTCAAGTATCGTAATGGGGCAAGTTCGTGTCGCATTCCAATTTATTTTTAATTGAAAACTTAAAACGCGTTGAAGAGCTATTTTTTTATTAAAATACACATAAATCGCATTTGTCAAATGCGTTTTATGTGTAACTTTTTATAAATCACTTTATGATTGATTTTTCAATTTGCGTAGGAAATATTGGGACCACGTTTAAGTATAAGTCTGCGGCAGGCCCGCGTTGCGGGCCTATTGCACACTTATTCTGAAAATCATTTTTGCATCGAAAACTTATCTTTTGATCCGATTGCTCTAAAAATCAACCCACATCATTTTTCCAACTCAATTTTTCGTGTTGATCGCATTTCCGATCTCAAATTTGCCATCAGAGCTTGGGAAGACACGTTATGCACACATCTCTCTTCTAGGGATATTTTGATAATTTTATCGGGTGTTACAAATACAAGAATTGCTAATACAACCATTAGTGAAACACTCTATGTAGCATTATTTTTATATACCCTACCAAATGATCCCTAAAAATCAAACCTCAAACACTAATTAATTTGTACTATCATCAACAAAATAGAAAACATTTTAAATTTCTTTTAAGTTCTCAAAGTCTTCAATATGTTGTATATATTTTTGAGTCACTCTAAAATTAATGAAAGAACATGTGTGACCATCAACACACATACCTTGATTGTACAAGAGTAATTTTATTTATATACTATAATTTATTTTTATTATTTAATTTTTAAAATCTGTGGATATACAAATATGCATCAATTAATTGTGTGTTTATCATTGATGGATTATAATTTAATTTTGTATCTGAATTTCTAAAAAAATGAAGAAAAAGTCATTGAAGTTGGAATTGTGTTAAACCATATTGTTTGCAAAAAAAATTAAAATTTGAATATATTTTTTTTTAAATATGATTTGTACATTGAATTTTTAAAATCTAGAAAAATCACTAATTTGACTAATTTGTATGAATTATGAAACGATAAGTCAAATTTGCTCTAAAAGAGTAATATTTCAAATATAGTCACATAATATCATAGATTAATATCATATACGAGCTATTATATATTATCGTAAAAATATTATTTTATTTTATTTGAAATTTTTAAAGTTGACGTTGTGTTTGATTATCAACACAGTTGAAGATCGTGACATTAAGATATAGGGTGAACACATCTGGATATCTAAATGAAAAAGTTTGAGTATCCCAAAGCATAAGCTACTAATGCATCAGCCTTTGAATATTCATGAATTTTTTTCACTATTATATTTACTTTATTTTAGGGCTAATGTGTTGGCCTTTGTATGCATGGAATTTTCTTCACTCGTATATTTGCTTTGTTTTAGCACTAATGCTTTGCCTTTGAATATTCATAAAAAAATTCTATTCTTTTTTTTTTACTTTATTTTAGCATCGAGAATAGTAAAAACAAAATTTAAGTTTGGGATGGAGTTCATGCTTTATTAATGCAGTTTAGCAATGTGTTATGCTAGCAGTTGTGTTGTTAGTACAATTTTTGGGTGTTATTGCCGGTTGTATTACCTAAGAAATTCTTTAAACCATCAAATTTTTACTTTAATCATAAATTAATAATATTATTTGACAAAGGATAAATGATAATTGTCTTGAAAGAAATTAGTCTTTCGAATGATGAAGAGTAACCAAACACATTTCGAATGTGAAGTTCTTGGTCCATGTAACGATTTGGCCCGTCATTATTGAGGTGAGATGAATTTCATGATTTTAGTTTTTCTGTATTGAGATATCGATCTACCATAGCAATCGCTATAGAGGGATGGTGTTGAAGGCGCCACGCTGTGGCAACTCGTAAAAAATATTTAAAAATAAAAGAAAGTAAATTAAAAAATAATTTAATTTAGAGTCCCCATTTAATTTTAAAGATAATTAGAAAACTAATTAATTATTTATAAAATAGTCTGTATGAGTGGGTAGATTTTTCTAGAAAAATTGCTTTTTTTTAATTAGTTAAATAGGATAACATATAGATTTTCATTTTTAAATAAAATTTTGGACTCAAATGCCATATGCCATCATTCAGTTCGCCTACTTTACCATGTCAGCGCATGTATAAAACACGTATCTTATATTTTTTGCTCGTTTTCAAAGAAGTGTCAAATAGATATTAATTTTAAGTGATAGAGATGTTTAATAGGTACAAATCCTAGTTCAAATATCTAAGTGAAAAATACATATATAAGTTTAAATATCTACGAATGATTTAAGCTAAATATAAAATTTGATTCACACTCTAATGACGATTGAATTGTTATTGGTAACAAACGAACTGGACAAAACAATAAATTAAAAGTTGGGTGAATTTGACGTTTTTTAAGAACCTACATATTAAATATTATAGTCAATTGATGGAGTTATAAGAGCCAATCACGGACAAATTTAAGGCTAAATTATGGATCTACATAGGTGGTGATACAATAATGAAATTGATACATCTTTAATTTTAAATCTCAGGCTTAAATTTTAATTATGGAGAAAATCTTTTTGAAAGCGTCACTTTTAGAATGGACCATGCAGTATGCAATTCAGATTTAATTAGAGTTCTTATAGAGACATTAGACACTAAGTAGGTGAGAAATCAAAATAAAAGAAAAGAAAGCTAGATTATGAGTCACATAAACTTTAATTTCATTGTAAAACTAGATATTTTTATATCTATTTATTAAATTGATATAATGTTATTTTTTGATACTTATATGATATATAAAAAAACTAATGACGCATTTGGTGAAATGTTAAGTTATTTATCTAGAGATCCACAGATTACTTTTATTTATTTTAAGTGGCGCGCTTATATATTATAAATTCTAGATCCACCATAGAAGCTGCTATTATTTCTCCATCAATAAAAAAAAATAGAAAAAAGAAGGATGCTAATTATACTGTTGAAGATATTAGATTATCAGGATAACGACGGAGGGCAGTTGAATACTGAGACATTTAAGGGCTTAATTTGCTTTCCAGCAACTCAATGATGAATTAATGTGAACATAGTGTTGTTCACACCATGTTACACCTAGTCTTCTAGTTGAAACATTCAGACATTCACCAAACTTTACAGTAAAGAAAAACAACATGAGCTGATTTTAATTAATGGACCTGATTACTATCAATTGAATGTAGTGCAGTGAATGATGTTGTTCCTCTCTTAACAAGAGGTTTAGATTCGAGTCCTAAAAATAGAAAAATTCTTGATAGAAAGTGTTTCCCCCCGAATAGAATCTGCGCGACACTAAATAAAATATAATAAGGTTCCAATATAAACACCAAATACCGAACACAGATAAGAAAATAAAAAAATTAATTGACCTGATCCACTTCAAGATTGCTTTGTCAATTGTCAATACAAGTGTAATGGTTTCTTGTGGAAAACTTGGATCAATTATCAATTTTAATGCATAAAAATATGCTCAAGCTGATCTAAATAATATGATTTTTTTTTAAAAAAAGGGAAAACTTGGATTAGATCTCAATTCTATGGTCAATCTCCACTAATTAATGGATTATGTCAAACTACACGACGTCGGCTTTGATTTTGACTTCTCCAATATGACGGTTCGTTTTTATCTGAAATCTTCAAGGGAGCCAAGGTATTTTTCTATTTAAAAAAATGGTAATGACAAATTTGGAATAGTCATATAGTTTGGTCTTGTTCCTAGTGGCTAGTGCTTAATATCTACTAGAATATATATATATAAAATAAAGCTAGTGGCACTTCGATCCCCTCCGCAATTTGCTAGGAGCCTATTTGAAAAGTCTATCATGTAATAAGATGTGATATATTTGAATGTAATTATATTTTTTTATCAATTTGGTGGGTTAAGTATTTGGCAAGAGAGGAATTGGGTGTTACTGAAGAGGTGCAATTACATTTTTTAATTTTTGAGGATACAGTGAGTAAGAAAATTTTTTAAAAAAATTCTTCCTTTTATTTTTTTTTTTTTATCATTTTAAACTTTTCTATTTTCATTATTCTAATTTTCTTAAAAATGTTTTTTATTATTTGTATTTTATTTCCTTCTCATTCTTAATTTTTATTTTTTCTTGTGATTTTATGTAATTTTTTATATTATTTATTCTAATTTATTTTTTCATTAGCATAATTTTATTAGTATTCTAAATTTTAAACTAAAGTAGAATTCATTCTTGAATAAGACTATAGTGTTGCGTTTTTCTTTTCTTTCATAACATTAATATTTATAATATTAATCTTCTTGTCAAACATGAAATTTCTGATATTTATTAAAATTTTGTACTTTTAGTTTTTATAATTAATTTAATTAAAATAAACTAATTTAAAAAATATAAATAAATTCTTTATAATATTAGCTAAGAACATATTTTTATTAAAAAATAATATTTTAAAAGGACAACATGTATCTTAAATACTTAATTTAATATTATTTTTGTATAACTTTATTTTTAATAAAATATAAAATTTTAATTTCAGATAATTAATTTTTATTTTTTAAAATTTAATATAACCTTATAATTGTGTTTGTGCAACCAAACAACACACTTGTAACTATACTGTAATTATATTATGGCAAATAAATAGGTTAAAATAATTACTATGTTGTGTAATTATTAGACTGATAATTATTGTCCTAGCAATTACACCAATTTCAATTGCCATTTGTTTTTCTAAACAAACCTTGAATGTCCCTCGTGATACTTCTATTAATGGGGAGCGATGCTAAAATATGAGACATGAATTTGATTGAATTTAATAATTTTGATTTTAATTTTATATTTGGCAGAAAAGAACCTAAGATTAGCTTTTCAAAAAATGTTCAAATAAATAATCTTAACAAAATCTTTCTATTTTTTATTTTACGATGTTCAACTCTATGTACTCCTCTATTCGTAGAGCACATTGAATGTATAGAAATGGCTATAACAGAGTTTCTCTTATTCATATTAATAAATACTGCGGAAGAAATATTTTTATGCAGTACTAATGATTTAATAACTATTTATTTAATTATTTTGATTTAAATTTTATATTTGGCTTATATATTTTGTTGAATGTATACAAAGTATTAATTTAAAACTCAATTATAATATAAAACGACTAAAATTTTTAACTTATAAATTTTATATTCCAGCTTTGTTTTTGCAGTATTAACTCTATTAATAACATTCATTTTTTTGTCTAATGGACAAGTTGACTCACTTTCTGTAATGATCTTGAAGGTTATCTTTTGTATTTTTGATCAAATTATCATTTTGCCCTTCCCAAAAGCTGCCTTGAGTCATTTTTGGTTAAGCCTAAAAGTTAAATTTTGAAAACCTTGTAAAAAAAATTAGAGTTTTGCCAAAGAAAGAGTTTTAAAAAGCTTAAAGTTGAAAATTTTGAGTTTTGAGGTCATTTTGAGTTTTGTGCATCAAAATTCGATTCGTCGATTCTATCAGTTCCAGAATGTCAAACCTGGTCTAAGAAAACTTGCAGAATTGAATTCAGAGTTAAAACCAAGATTTTAGGCCCAAAGTTGTATTTTTAGTTCATTTTGGATCATAAGTTTGATTTTGATTGACATTTAGAGTTTGGAGGCTCGAATCAAAATTTAGTCAGTCCAATGGTTTCGGATGATAAAACTAACATTAGAAATGACTCCGTTGTAATTTTTAGAGCTCCTGTGACTATTTTGAGTTTTTGAGTCCAAAACTAGTATAAATGATCCTTCTCGGGTTCTGGGCCATAGAGGTTTCGAATTTAAATTATGATGGTTCTATTGAGTCCGAAACGTCATTTCTACTACGATATCATGTTTGATTCGTGTTCACGGGGTTCCGAACGAATCCCCGAGGGTCTAGTTCTAATTTTATATATTGTGTTGTTGTTGTTGTTTAGTTGTTCTAGTGCAATTGCCCCTTATACTCCCCTATCACACCTCATTTATTCATTTGCGAAAGTCAGTGTGTCTATACCTCCATGTTCACGGAAGGAGGGACTAGTTCGCGGAGCTATGGCAGCTAGTCTCTGTTCACGGATGCCTTGTCCATGTTCGTGGAGTGTTGAGTCACTTGGGCCTTCGCGTTTGCGAATATGGCTCTGCATTTGTGGAGCATTGCCTTGACCTATACAGTTTTAATTTTTTAAAAGATGTATTTTATTCATTTTCAACACTTCAAGCTTCGTTTAAGAGAGGGATTTTTTCAAGGCAAATCGATTGGGTAATTATTTTCTAACCTATTTCATTGATTAATTTGTGTTTTTAACTTATAATTTTGAGATTTTAGTGGTGGAATTTGGGAATTTTTCGTACTTTGATTTCTAAACTTTAATTGATGATTCTGACCTTATTTTAACACCAGTTTCAAAATAGTTTTCAACGTTGAACTCCTTATTACATAGTGAACGTCTTCATGTATTAAAATTTATATTCTGGATACTTTTCTTGGATGGGATTTTGATAAATTTATCTTTCTTTCTCCAAATTGATTGATTTTAGTGTTATTAGATTTGTTATGTGATTGTGATACTGTATTTGAATAGATTTTGATGATTTGGAGTACAGTAGAAAAAGGAAGGCGTTGGATTTAACTTGATTTGAGACTAAGACAAGTAGACTTCTAACCTTTTATTAAGGATGATTGAACCTTGTTTACTCTTGTGTGTATGGAATTGAGTACTTTGGGGTAAAATTGTATCGCATAGGCTTTGAATTTGAGGTTTTCGAATTGAGTACTTGTTCTTACATTGAAATGTTAACTTGTGAATTTAATTGTGAATTGTAAGACTTGTGATCTTGTGAATGATTTGATGTTGATATTAGTATGATGTCTACATTGAGATAAGCATGATATGTATATGTTGAGACATTGATGAAATTGAGATATTAATGATATTGATCTATCGATGATATTGAGACACCGATGATATTGACATATTTGATGATATTGAGGCATTAATG
>JAOTQJ010058117.1:0-13970 GCA_025642045.1 Solanum sejunctum
AACAGAGGAAACTCTGTCGAAATTTTTGTGAAATTCCTTAGCTGTCGTAAGTAAAGATTCAGTGTAAGTGGTTGTCGTGGTGCCCTATCGGCACCATTCGCGGCCCCTGGGTTGGGTCGTGAGAGAGGTGTTGCTCAAATTGGGGGTAGAAGAGGAGCTCAATGCTATGCATTTCCTGGAAGACCTATGGCAGAAGCCTCAGAAGTAGTTATTACAGGTATTGTTCATGTCTATTATTGGCCTGCATCTATGTTATTTGATCCTAGATCTACCTACTCTTATATGTCTACATACTTTTCATCTAGGTTTGACTTATTGTGTGATCGGATGTGAGTACCCGTGTATATTTCTACACCGGTAGGTTAAACCTTTAGTGGTGGATCGGGTATATCGATCCGGTCTTGTTTCTTTGGCTGGGTATGATAATTGGGTAGATATGATCATTTTGGATATGGTAGACTTTGATGTTATCTTGGGGATGGATTGGCTTTTTCCCTATCATGCTATCCTTAACTGTTACGAAAAAACTGTGACCTTAGCCATACCCGGTGTACTAAAGATTGAGTGGAAGGGTAATAGTGGTTCTTATCCTAGTAAAGTTATCTCCAACATTCAAGCCCAGAAATTGATTGATAAGGGGTGTTTGTCTTACTTCGCCTTCATTCGAGATACTAGTATTGAAATACCTTCTATAGAGTCTATCCCTATGGTTCAAGAGTTTGTCGATGTGTTTCCCGCAGACCTTCTAGGTGTTCCACCTAATAAGGATATTGACTTTCCCATTGACCTAGAGCCAGGCACTAAGCCCATCTCCATTCCTCCGTATAGAATGGCTCCAGCAGAATTGAAAGAACTGAAGGAGCAGCTCCAACACTTGTTAAGTAAAGGATTTATTCACCCTAGTGTGTCACCTTGGGGTGCCCTAGTCTTGTTTGTGAAAAAGAAAGACGATTCCATAAGGATGTGTATAAGTTACAGACAGTTAAATAAGGTAACTGTCAAGAACAAGTACCCTCTTCCCCGTATTAATGACTTATTTGATCAGCTTCAGGGAGCGGTTGTGTTTTCTAAGATTGACATAAGGTCTGGTTATCATCAGTTGAGGATTAGGCCATCAGATATTCCGAAGACAACTTTCTAAACTCGTTATAGCAACTATGAATTTGTAGTGATGTCCTTTGGGTTGACTAACGCGCTGGCAGCATTCGTGGAGTTGATGAATAGGGTTTTCCATCCATACTTAGATTCTTTTGTTATAGTATTCATCGATGACATCTTGGTGTATTCTAAGACTGCGGTGAATTATTTTAGTCATTTGAGGATCGTGTCACAAAGGCTGAGGGAGGAAAAACTATATCCAAATTTCTCCAAATATGAGTTTTAGCTTGATTCAGTGGTATTCTTAGGGCATGTGGGGTCTAAAGAGGGAATCGGAGTAGATCTGGCTAAGGTTGAGGTAGTTAAAGGTTAGTCGAGGCCAACTTTAGCTACTGAGATTCGTAGTTTTGTGGGGTTAGCAGGGTATTATAGGCGTTTTATTTAGGGTTTTTCTTTCAGTGCAGCCCCACTGACTAGATTAAGTCAGAAGAATGTAGCTTTCTACTGGTTTGATGAGTGTGAGGCAAGCTTCCAAAATCTCAAAACCTTGTTGACTTCAACTCATATTTTGATACTACCTGAGGCAGATGTGGACTTCACAGTGTATTGTGATGCTTCAAGAGTTGGATTAGGTGGTGTGTTAATGGAAAAAAGAAAAGTTATTGCCTATGCATCTAGACATTTGAAGGTTCATGAGAAAAACTACCCTACTCATGACTTAGAGTTAGTGGTTGTGGTTTTTGTGCTTAAGCTGTGGCATCACTATTTATATGGTGCACATTGTGAGGTCCTCATGGATCATAAGAGTTTTTAGTATATTTTCAGTCAAAAGGATCTAAACTTGAGGCAACGTAGGTGGATGGAGTTATCAAAAGACTATGATCTAACCATCCTATACCATCCAGGGAAGGCTAATGTGGTGGTCGATGCCTTGAGTAGAAAGACTTCTAGTATGGGGAGTCTAGCCAACATTCGAGTAGAGAAGCGACCTTTGGCTAGGGATGTTCAGCATCTAGTGAATGGCCTAGTCAGGTTACAACTTTCTGATAATAGCAATGTACTTGCTTTCCTTGAGGCTCGTTCTTCCTTAATGGACTAGATTCGAGAATGTCAGTTTGAGGATGAGAAGTTATGATTCATTTAAGACAAAGTGACCAACGGAAAGGCTAAGGAAGCAACGCTTGATCCTAATGATATTTTAAGGATTGAGGTTGAGTCTGTATGCCTCAGGTAGGTTATTTGATTAGATTGATTCTTGAGGAGGCTCACTGTACTCGTTATTCCATTCATCTAGGAGTAGCAAAAATGTATTATGACCTGAGTCAGCACTATTGGTGGTGTGGTATGAAGAAGGATATTTCAGAGTTTGTACCTAAGTGTTTGACTTGTCAGCAGGTCAAGTGTGAGCACCAGCAGCCTGGAGGTGAGCTTCAGAGGATGCCTATTCCTACATGGAAGTGGGAGCGAATAATAATGGATTTTGTGGTAGGTTTGCCTACTATCATAGGCGGTTATAACTCTATCTGGGTAGTCGTGGATCGGTTAACTAAGTCTGCCCATTTTATTTCGGTCAAGGTCAAGTATACAGTAGAGAAGTTAATTGAGCTTTACATCAGTTAGATAGTTAGATTGCATGGTATGCCCATTTCTATCATTTTTGATTAGGATTCACTTTTCACTTCATACTTTTGGAGGGCCTTGCAGCATGGTCTAGGTGCTCAGCTGAATATGAGCTCAGCATTTCACCCTCAGACAGATGGACAGTCTGAGCGGACTATTCAGGTATTGGAGGACATGCTGCGAGTGTGTGTGATTGATTTCAGTACCCATTGGGACCAACACTTTCCCTTAGCAAAGTTTTCATACAATAATAGTTATTGCTCCAGTATTCAGATGGCTCCATTCGAGGCATTGAATGGTAGGCGGTGTAGATCTCTGATTGATTGGTTTGATTCTGCTAGGATAGACTCATTAGATGCTGACTTTCTGAGAGATCCTGTGGAAAAGGTCCATACAATTCAGGATAGGTTGTTGCTTGCTTAGAGCCGATAAAAGAATTATGCGGATAGGAGGGTTCGAGCCTTGGATTTTATGGAGGGCGAGCACGTTTGGCTCAGGGTATCACCAAAGAAGGGTGTGATGCGATTTGGGAAGAAGGGCAAACTTAGCCCTTGATTTATTGGCCCATTTGAGATTTGGGAGAGAGTTGGAGAGGTGGCCTATAGACTGGCCTTGCCACCTACTTTATCATCCGTGCATCCTGTGTTTTATATCTCTGTGCTCTAAAAGTATGTTGCCGATGAGTCCCATATACTCTAATTCGATTCGGTGGCATTGAATCCAAACTTGTCGTTTGAGGAAGATCCTATCGCTATTTTGAATAGACAGGTTCGCAAGTTTAGAAACAAAAAGATTGCTTTCGTGAAAGTACAATGGAAGAATCATCCAATTAGAGAGGCAACTTGGGAGACAGAGTCAAAAATGCATACTATACATTCTCATCTTTTCGAAACTTCAGGTACTTTCTTTTAATTTATGTTTGAGGATACACATGACTTTTAGTGGTGAATAATGTAATGACCCAAAATTTTTGCCTATTTGACTTGAAATAGTATAAAGAGGATTTTTTTATTTTATTTATTTATGTAATTATTATTAAAAGTCTATCCATTTCATTAGTGGATTGGACAATATGTGTTCTTTAATATTATAAATCTGTGAATGATCCATAGTGTTGCTACCTATAATATAATAAAGTAAGGAATATAAAAAGGAAAGATGCTTTGACCACTTATAGAAGACCACAAAAGTTTTTCTTTAAACAAACATTAGTTTGGCCTTACATGTGATTGTTTGTCTGTCAAACAATTTTTTAAAAAAAAGATTAATGTTATTATCGTCCGTTACTCGTTATTTAAAAATTTTGACATAATTAATTAAATATAATTTATTTTAATAATAATAATAATAAAAGAAAAGTTGATTTTGCAGTATTCGATATTTCATTATCGTGTAGTTGTATAGTAGTAATATAGTAAGTAGAAATTATGAATATAATATTCACTTTAATCCATTATATAAAATATCATTAGGTTGTTAATTAGAGGACTTGAGCTTAATTTTGGACCTAATATTTTGAAATGTAATTATGGATTAAGGTGAGTTTGGTTTAATCTAGGCATATAATAGTTTAGGTGTTGATTTGAAATCTCATGATAATAATTTATTTGACTAGATCGTGGTGCTACAGATTTTATTCAAAAAGGAAAGGTCAAAGTGTTAGATTGACCGTGATTTGACTAAGGCAAGTGAATTTTTCAAACTTTGTAATTCTCGTAGAATTCTTGAATTTTTTCTTTCTCCTATGTGTGGTACGTGAAATATCTTAATATTATAAGAAATGAGATGATTAAAAATATGAATGCGAATTGGTATATTATTATGGTACTGGAATTAATAAATGTGACGAAGTGATGAGAATTCTATATTTTTGATATATATATTATTGTGGTTGAAAATAATGAGTGAATATGTCTATGAAATTCATATCATGTTCATTCATTCCATGACATGCATATTTGTATTGATTTCGAATATTGATACGAATGAGAAGAAAAATATTGGGATCGAGGTCTTTACTAATCGAGATATGATGTCGAGGTATTTGCTGGCAAAATTATGATAATGATGTTGTGACTCCGAGGTTTCTGCCAGCGATGATGTGATATTGTCACACCGAGGTTTCTGCCGGCAATGATGTGATAATATAATGCCGAGGTCTTTACTGGTATGTTTATGATGATATTGTGACGTCGAGGTTTCTGTCGGTGATTATTGCATAAGCATTGCATTTCACTATTGAATATGATTGCATAGCATAATGTTATTCTTATGATTAATGGTGCTATCATTTTTAGCTTGTGCTTTGTAAATTGTGATATTGGTAAAATACCATTTTTATTAAGTATTATGTATTGCTGGAATGGAATAACTCTCTGTTCAGGTTGTAGTCGTGGAGATCGACTGGGACGAGAAGAGTCCGTGTATTTTATTAGACTTATTTTGTTTTGTTAGTTGACTTGCTGGGTACCGCGTGGTATTTGGTACTCACCCCTTTCTTCTACACTCATGTAGGTGGTGAACTCGGGTAGTGAAAAGTAATTTCTTGATCCGTCGAGGATTCTCAAGAGACATAGAGAGGTAGCTATTGTCATCTGACTGACTCTCTTGTTTCTATTTCTTCTTTACTTGTTCTATTTGAGAAGAAGGATAGTTTGGACTTGTATTTTCTTTGATTCTCTATATTTCTAGTGGCTTGTACGCATGACAACTAATCCTTGGGTAGTATCTAAGCTTATGGAAATTTTCAGCTTCAGTTATTTACTCTAGTTGAGTGCTTCTGCGTGATATGTTTACTATCCCTTTGAGTTAAGGCTAACTTGTTCTGGTGGAATTAAGCAAGTACCATCATGCCCAATTTTTGGGTCATGATAGGATTAGATGCTTGGCCTTTGGCCTTTACTTATCATTTGTCATTTGCTTTCTTTAAATATTCTTATATACTGATGTCTTCTGCTATTAGAATGTGATGAGGCCGAGCAGTTTGCTTGGGGCTAGCAATACTCTCCTAGTGTCGGCCACGCCAAGGGTACTCTCCCGAGGCATGGAAAACTTAGTATCAAAGCACAAAGTTCAAGTGTCCTAGGAAGTATATGAAGTCATGTGTAGTAGAATCTTATTTATGGGTGTGTTGTACGCCACACTTTATAAACATGAGGCTATAGAACATTAGGAATTATTACACTTCCTTGTATTTTGAGTTCGTGCGATAGAGTTAAAAACTCTACAAAGCTCTTTTCTAACTCGTGTATTACATACTTGCAGATTATGCCTCCAAAACATATTGTGACCCAAAAAAATGCTTCAGCCAGCAATGCTAAGAATCCCACTGTAGTATTGACTCCTTAGATGGAGACAAGGGGTAGAGGTCGACCTCTTAGAGTCGTTGGGACTCCTCAGCCACCCACTACCTCACCTGCTCCTATTGTAGAGGCTGATCTCAGGGGAGCTATCACTATGCTCACCCAGCTGGTAGCTACCCAGATTGGGAATTAGAGTTCACAGATTCCTAGTTCTAATTCTAAAGAGCTAATATCTTCCACCAAACTGAGAGATTTTCTGAGGATGAACCCACTAGTTTTTACTAGATCAATGGTTGAGAAAGACCCCCAGAATTTTATTGATGAGATGTGGAAAGTTTTGAAAGCTATATATGCAACTGAGCTAAAGGGAGTTGAACTTGTTCCCTATCAACTCAAGGATACGGCAAATGTCTAGTACAATCAATGGGAAGAAATTTGAGGTGAGGATGTTGAGCCTGCCATTTAGGATGACTTTGAGGGTCCCTTTCTTGATTACTTTTTTCCACGAGAGTTCAGGGAAGAGAAGGTAGAGGAGTTTGTCAACTTGAAGCAGCAAGGGATGACTGTCAAAAAATATAGCCTCAATTTCATACTACTATCCAGGTATGCTCAAGAGATGGTCCCTGATATGACGTCTAAGATGAGAAAGTTCATATCCAACTTAGGCAAGCATGTGAAAAAGGAGTGCAAAGCGACATTGCTGATTTCGAACATGGATATCTCTAGGCTTATGATCTATGCACACAACTTGAGGAGGACAAGAAGATAGATAGAGAGGAGCAATTGAGAAAGAATGCTAAGTCATCTAGGCATGAGCCTAGCTAGCATAAACAGAGTAAAAGTCCTATTTTCAGAAGAGGTCTCCAAACTATGTGCCACCTTCAACGAGTGCACCAGTTCTGAGTAATAGGTATGATTAGAAATCTTAGGGCTATTAGAACTCCAGAGCTCAGGGTTCTCAATAACAAGCTAGTGTGACTCAAGGTTCGAGGGGGAAACCACCATGTGGCAAGTGTTGTAAACCCATCTAGGTGAGTGTCGTGAGGGAACAAATGCTTGTTATAGGTGCAGACTAACTGGTCACTTCCAGAATGACTGCCCAATGAGAAGGAGGGGTGATGGAGGTAACAAAGCTCAGTCTTTAGCAGCACCGCAAAGAGGTTCCATAACTAATATAGGAGGGAGTACAAACTATCTATATGTGATAGGAAATTGATAGAATTAGGAAGTTGCACCAGATGTTGTCACGGATATGCTTCGAGTCTTTTCATATGATGTTTATGTCTTGCTTGACCCAGGGTCCACTTTATCATTTGTAACTCCATATGTGGCTAGTAAGTTTGAGATTGTTCCTGAATGTTTTCTTGAGTCCTTTAGTGTTTCTACTCTTACTAGTGTGTCCATTCTAACTGAAAGGATATATAGAGATTACACGGTATCTATCTATCATAGAGATACTTTTGCAGACTTAGTCAAGTTAGAGATGATTGACTTTAACGTAATTTTTGGGATGAATTAGCTTTATGCCTATTATGCCTCTATTGATTGTAGAACCCAAACTATCAACTCCCAATTTTTAAATAAGCCTGTCATAGAGTGGAAGGGTGACTCTATTGCGTCTAAGGGTAAGTTTATTTCCTACCTTAGGTCCAGAAAATTAATTTCTAAAAGATATATCTATCACCTCGTATAATTTAAGGTTAATTATGTAGAGTCTCCATTTTTAGAGTCAGTTTCAGTTGTCAATGAGTTTCTTGATGTCTTTCTTGATGATTTGCTTGGAGTCCCTCCTGATAAAGAGATTGATTTTGGGATCAATGTTCTCCCGATACTTAGCCTATCTCTATTCCGACATAAAGAATGACCTACGCAGAGTTGAAAGAACTAAAAGAGCAGTTGAAAGATCTCTTAGATAAGGGATTTATTAGGTCGGGTTTCTCATCATGGGGTGCTCTGATCCTTTTATATGAAAGAAAGATAGTTCCCTCACAATGTGCACAGATTATCGCCAATTGAATAAGGTGACCATTAAGAACAAATATCCCCTTTTGAGGATCGATGACTTGTTTGACCAATTTTAGGGTGTCACTATTTTCTCTAAGATAGAGCTTAGGTTAGGCTATCACCAGCTGAAAATGAGAGAATGTGACATCCCAAAGATGGCTTTTTGAACCCGATATGGTCACTTTGAGTTTCTGGTAATGTCCTTCGGATTGACCAATGCTACTGTTGTTTTAGTGGACTTGATGAATAGGGTATTCAGACAGAACCTTGATATGTTCATGATTGTGTTCATCGATGATATTTTGGTGTACTCCAAAGATAAGGAAGAGTATGTTCACCTCCGAATTATTCTTCAAACCCTTAGAGATAAGGAGTTATATGCCAAATTTTCCAAATATGAGTTCTGGCTTAAATCTGTGTCATTTTTGGGCCATATTGTCTCAGGTGATAGTATTCGAGTGGATATGCAGAAGATTAAGATAGTTAAGAACTGGGCTAAGCCCACCTCTTTGACTTTTATAAGGGTTTTTTGGGTTTGGTTGGTTACTATCACAGATTTGTTGAGAGATTCTCTTCTTTATCCTCGCTATTGACTAAGCTAACTTAAAGAAAGCTAAGTTTTAGTGGTCTAACGAGTGTGAGAAGTGTTTTCAAGAGTTAAAATTCATATTAACGACTGCACCAGTGTTGACTCTACCTGAAGGGATTGACGATTTTGTGATCTATTATGATGCTTCTAGAGTAGGATTGGGATGTGTTCTAATGCAAAGAAGTAAGGTCATAGCCTATGCTTTCAAGCAACTTAAGAACCATGAAAGGAACTATCCAACTCATGACTTAGAATTAGCTATGGTGTTATTTGCACTCAAGATTTGGTGCCACTATTTATATGGAGCACATGTTGATGTATTGACAGACCACAAGAGCCTGCAATATGTATTCACCTAAAAGAGCATAACTTGAGGCAGAGGAGATGGCTTGAGTTGCTCAAAGACTATGATATGAGCATCCTCTACCATCTAGGTAAAGCTAATGTGGTCGCTGATACTCTTAGCAGGTTATCTATGGGAAGCACCACCTATGTGGAGGAAGAGAAAAAGGAGTTAGCTAAAGAGGTTCACCCACTGGCACAATTGGGAGTTCAACTAGATGAATCAGGTGAAGGAGGAGCTCTTGTGCATAATAGGTCTACATCATCTCTAGTAGTAGAGGTGAAAGAGAAACAAGATTAAGATCTAATTTTATTATAGTTGAAGGGGGATGTGTATAAGTAGAAGGTGATGGCTTTCGCAAAAGGGGAGATGGAGTATTGAGATATCAAGGCAGATTGTGCATTCTAGATATTGATGGTGTTCGAGAGAGGATCATGGTAGTGGCATAGTTCTAGATATTCCATCTATTCAGGGTCTACCAAGATGTACCATGACTTGAGAGAAGTCTACTGGTGGAGTGGGATGACGAAAAACAATGCTAAGTTTATTTCTAAGTGCCTGAATTGCCAACAATTAAAGTTGACCACCAAAGGCCATGTGGAGTAGCTCAGAATTTTGAGATTCTAGAGTGGAAATAAGAGGTGATTAATGTGGCCCTTGTCACAGGCTTACCAAGGTCCCGCAAATAGTATGATTCAATTTGGGTGATAGTTGACTGGATGACAAAATATGTACCTTTCTTAGCGGTAAAAACGATAGACACTACAACAGATTATGCCTGATTATATATAAGGGAAACTATCAGATTGTATGGAGTTCCTTTGTCTACCACATCAGATAGAGGGGCTCAGTTCACTGCCAAATTCTGGAAGTCCTTTCAAAAAAGCTTGGGTTCAAAGGTGAACCTTGGTACTTCTTTTCACTCTAAGACTGATGGTCGGGTAGAGCAGACAATACAGACTTTGGAGGATACATTGAGGGCTTCAATCATTGACATTAAGGGTAATTGGGATGATCCCTTGTCTTTGAATAAATTTGACTATAGTAGAAGATGTAGATCACCGATCAGATGGTTCAAGGTAGGTGATGCAGGATTGATTTGGTCAGACTGGGTATGTTAGACTATAAAGTAGGTAAAGATTATCCAAGAGATATTGAGAATCGCTTAAAGTCGCCAAAAGTCCTACACTGATATTAGAAGAAGAGACTTGGAGTTTGAGGTCATTGGGTGTATCTGAAAGTGTCATCCATGAATGGTGTAATGAGATTCAGAAAGAAGAAAAAGTTGAGTTCTCGATACATTGGTCCTACCAAATTACGAAGAGAGTAGGAAATATAGCTTATGAGTTGGAGTTACCATCAGAGTTGGCAATCATCTATCCAGTCTTTCACATTTTTATACTTAAGAAGTATTTGGGAGATTCATCCTTAGTTGTGTCTGTTGAAAGCATTTGGAGTGAAGGATAGTTTGAGTTATGAAGAGGTCCTAGTCTAAATCCTTGATTGTCAAGTTCGCAAATTGAGAACTAAAGAGGTTACATCTGCGAAAGTGTTTTGGAGAAGTTAGTCCATTAAAGAGGCTATATAGGAAGCTGAAGAGGATATGAAGCTAGATTATCTCACCTATTTCTGCCTTTTAATGATGAAATCTATGGTAATAATTCATTTCTACTCTCTGAGTTACCTTTTCATTGTTGAGTTGAGTTCTTATCTCTGAGTTGATGTTCTTCTTGAGTCTATCAATATTTCAGTATGCATGTCTTCAATTGTATTCGTGCCTAATGATGATGTTACAGGTATCTTTTCAATTCTAAATTCGAGTTGAGGTTGATTTCTCAAGTATAAGTATTTGAGAATTTGAGTTCCTTCTTGATAGGTCTCCTAGTTGCTCATCATTCGAGGATGAATGATCCCAAGCGGGCGATATTGTGATACCTCGTAACTCTATCCTCATATGTAACTATGTTTGAAGCCTCATTCTTATGTGTGGGAAGTGTATTAGGGCCATAAGAGACCTATAGTACTTAATCGAGTTCAAAACTTTCCTATAAATTGAGTTTCTAGTGTTGGATTATGCAAGGGTCAATTTTAAACGATTATAACTCTTGGCACACAAAGAATTAGATGTCACATGAAATACCAAATGAAAGTCCTTTGAATTAGCTTTCCAACGGAATTGGTTTCACCTCATTTGGAGTTCGGAGTCAAAAGTATGGTCATTTTACTAAAAATTATCAAGTGCAGAGTTGTTCTATGAAACCCCCTTTACGAGCCATAAAATGAATTACAACTTATTTGCTAATTCATGTAAAAAAGTCCTGAAACTTTAATTTTTGATCCCATACTTTACGAATCCATCTATGGGTCGTAGAACCTTCTACAGCCCCATAAATGGGCTCGTAAAGGTGAAGAGGCCCCAAAATTAGGCTAAACCTTTATGGAAGGGTCCCTATAGGCCATAAATGGTCCTATATATGTTTTTGATCGCTCTTTGAGAAAGGGTAATTTGATTTTTTTCCATCCTTTCAAAGCTTAAGATTAAGGTTTTTATACCTAGTTAATCCCTAAACATGTCAGTTTAACACTTTTACCCTAAATCACTCTCTCAAACGTAGAAGCAAGATTTTAAGAGGAAAAAGGGCTAGCATTGGAAGATAAACTTGAGAACTCTTCTAAGATACTTCACGATTCAAAACATATAGGTATGTAAGACTAACCAAAACATGGATTCCGTTCTTCCATGTGCCCATCACCCTCATTGATGATGATGGAGTAAATTTATCTCCCATAGATGTTTCTTGAAGGTTTTTCATAAATTCTAATGCATATCTATATAATCTTGCATGAATTACTATTTTTATTAATTAAATTCTTGAATTAGATTATTTTGTCTTACTACATGAACCCTAGCATGATTTTTTATTATTTTCACATATTTTACTTACATCAACATGTATGGGCATAATTTGAGTTGAAGGAGTCTATGTAATCCCTAATTGCTTTAATTCTACATTTGTCTCCTAAATGCTATGAGTTAGAATGATACATGATTGAGTCCTAATGAGTCAAGAACTAAACCTAAAAATGATGTAACCAAAAAGGTTGATAGTTTATGTAATGAGTTAAGTTGATAAATGTCGAATGATACTAGATGACTGAGTTAACCATAGGGTTGATGTCTTATGAGCATACTGAGTCTTAGGAGGAGTATTAAGCACTTAATTGAGTAAGAGTAAGTCCAACTCGAACTCAATAACTACGTAGCCAAAGTAGGAGAAGATTGAACTGTAAAACCAGATGTTTCCTATTTTCTCAAAATGAGGACTTGATGTTACTGATTTTGGATCCATTGATGGGATGTCCTATTCCTCTGATAGGGTATTGGATGGATGTGTCATTAACATTGCTTCGTTATATCATCACCGGCTCATAGGTGATGATTTTCGATTAGATAAACTTCCAAATAGGCCTTGATAGTACTCTGAGTGGATGGGACATAAACCTGTCCAAGCCAAGGAACTTATATAAAAGAGATAGGATGATTTTTTTCTAAAATCCCCAACGTAGTCATTGTCTAAACTGCATTCTTACTTTGTACTCTTGACATGATGATTGAGTTTCCTACTTTCTGAGTTGAGGTTATTCTTCCTTTACATATTTCTTTTTGCTATTTTCTATATGCGTACATTTTATGTACTGACATCCATTTGAGCTTGCATCTTTTTATGATGTTGAGACAGGTAATAGCAATCATTAACAGGCGTCTTGTTGAGGACCTAATTGCTTTCAATTGATTGGTGAGCCCTCCCTTACTTTCGAAGGACATTATATTTCTTTTCTATCTTTAAATTTACACTTATTTCATTCTATTTTTAATGTAGCCATGGGTCTGTCATTGGAACCAGTTAGTCAGATGTTTAGAGACTTCATAGACTAGATTGTTGAGTTGTGATTGGATGTTATGTTGGCTAGTTTTCTTTCATACAAATCTCTCTTAGTTTATGGATGAGATGTTTGGCCTTTGAACTTTACTTATCATTTTTCATTTACTTTCTTTATGTATTCTTATACACTGATATCTTTGGCTATTAGAATATGATTAAATGAATATGATGAGGCCGAGTGGTTTGCTTGGGGGATAGTAATAGTCTCCGAGTGCCAATCACGCCAAGGGTACCCTCCCTGGGCGTGACAGTCGGTCTTACTATATTATAGTGGTTTCTTTATATTGCTCATAATCAGGAATGAGGTCTGTGTGATCAAGTGAAAGAGTAGTTGATGTATTGATAAGCAGTGAATTGGTGATTTAGAATCAGATTATGTTTTGGTACTATTATTAGTATTTAATAGGGCTTGACAAAAGTCTAAGTTACTATTTTTGTGTAGGTTACTCAGGCAGAAGAAATTTTCTATGATGGAGCTGTCAAAGCGGATTAAGTCTTCCCATGACAAGTTAGTGGTGGATTTAGTGTAAGGGATCCAAACCATTCTAGTTTCATAATCTTATAAGAGGTTGGTTATATATTCTAGGGTCAGATTTTGACATAAGAGCTTGAAGAATATGTTGAGAGCGATCACTGTTAAGTTCAGTTAGTTAGTTTGTTAATTTGTCAGTTAGTTAGTTAGTTGGAAAGGTGATGTAATTAACATGCAGTTAGTTAGGAATTAGTTATGTATAAATAGGTGCCAATCATGTATAATATGTCTCTGAAAAAATAATAACACATGATCCTTTCCTCCAATTCTCTCTTATCCTCTCCTTTAACACAGTTATTTTTACTCTGCTATAATTAGAGATCTAGCTTTCAACATGGTATCAGTGCTTAGAATCTAATGGAGATCTATCCATCTAATCACTGGGAAAGATTGTCAAACACAAATCTAGAAGATTATAGTAAGATTCATCGAGTTGAAGTTCACTAGAGAAATGTCACAGTCCAACCCCGGGACCATGACTCGTGCCGATTAGGCACTTAAACCAACATTAAATCGCAAAACCTTAACTTAAAGTCCT
>JAOTQJ010058137.1:0-13968 GCA_025642045.1 Solanum sejunctum
TAAGATCCATGAAGATAGTCGGTGTACTGGTCAACCCAAAAGACATCACAACAAACTCATAATGCCCATACCTAGTCCAGAAGGTCATTTTGGAAATGTCATACTCCCTCACGTTCACTTGACGATACCCGTACCAAAGATCAATCTTAGAGAAGTAGCTAGCCCCTTGCAATTGGTCAAACAAATCATCAATTCTTGGAGAGGATACCTTTCTTGATGATGACCCTATTAAGTTGTCAGTAGTTGATACACATTCTAAGAGATCCATCCTTCTTCTTCACAAACAACACTGGTGCACCCCAAGGTGATTGGCTAGGCCTAATAAAACCTTTCTCCAACAAGTCCCTCAATTGCTCTTTCAACTCCTTTTACTCCGTCGAGGCCATATGGTAAGGGGGAATAGAGATAGGTTGAGTATCAGGGAGGAGGTATATACCAAACTCTATTTCTCCTTTGGGAGGAATACCAGAAGGTCATTTGGAAAGACATCAAGAAACACATTTATAACCGGAACTGACTCTATGGAAAGGACCTTGGACTCCACATCCTTAACCCTCACAAGATGATAAAGACACCCTTTAGATATTAACTTATGAGCTTTAATGCAAATAATGATCTACCCTTGACTACCACATCATGACTCTCCCACTCAAGGATGAGTTCATTTGGGAATTTGAACTCGACCCTATGGGTTCTATAATAAATAGAGGCATAGTATGCATGCAATCAATCCATCCTAAGAATGATATCAAAATCAACCATATCCGACTCAACAATATCACAAGGCAATATTTTATGCAAGATGCAAATGGGACAATTTCTATAGACCTTTCTAGCCACAATAGATGCACCAATAAGAGTAGCCACATAATATGAATCACACAACAATTTGAACTAAACATGGAACTTTTTGCCAACAAAGGGGTAAAAAAAGAATGAGTGGCACCCAGATCAATCAATGCATACACATCAAAATCAAAGATTTTCGATATGTTGGTGACAACATCGGGCACCGCATCAACCCTTGTGTCCCATGCAAAGCATAAAACCGATTGTGCCTTGGGGCACCACCTTGTTGACTATCACTCCCCAAAGGAACCATATTAGCACCTTATGGACGAACCTCCTTACCCTTGTTGCAATTTCGAGGGTAATCTAACACCTTATGCCCAACTTCCCCACAGCCATAACAAGTATTAGTTTCCCTTAAGCATAGGCCACTATGACCCTAATCATATTTTGGACACCCACTATTAGGAACCACACCTCTAACACATTGGGCCCTTGGAAAATCATTGGCAACCCTTTTATGAAATGCATGAGAAGACCCTTGACCTTAATGAAATTGGACACCCTTTCGACTTTGGAATTTACCATCACAATAGGCCCTCTTGGCTTCAGGACTCCTTCTTTTCATCAAATTTTCCTCCTCCATTTATTTGTAATAGGTTATCAAATGGGACAAGTCCATGTTACTAATCAACATAATAGACCGACATTCTTCACTTACTAAATCAGAAACACCCATCACAATTTTATTCATTCTAGACCTTGAGTCGGCCACCAAATATGGAGAATATTTTGAAAGTTGGTTGAACTTGAGGGCATACTCCCTTAAATTCATAGACCCTTGTCTCAAATTTATAAATTCCACCAATTTGGCTTCCCTAAGCTCAATAGGGTAGAATTGATTAAGAAAAGCCGCCTTGAACTCCTCCAGAAGTACCACATTATTGATTCGTTTCTCTTCCTTCCATTGATTATGCCATATTTGTGCTACCCCTTTGAGTTGGTAAGCCGCCAACTCTGCCTTCTCCTCCGACTTAACACCCATGATAGCCAAAATCTTATAGACCTCATTAATGAACCCTTGAGGGTCCTCATTCACCTTTAACCCATAGAATTCCACGGGATTCATCCTCATAAAGTATCTTACTTGAGATGCCGGTATAACAGCATGAGGGGCTTGGGCCCCTTGGTTGGCTTGACTAGCCGCAACTTGTACAAGCAAAGTGAGAGTATCCCGGAGCTCACTATGAGCCGGTTGTTCCTCGGGTGCAGGGGCTCTCCTTTCGCTTGTGTTAAGCATGGTCTAGCATAGCAAAGAACAATCTTTAATGGAAAAAAACTTACCTTAACTTCTATAGCATGATATAGAGTAAGAAGAAGGGAAACATTTCCTAAAACATCTCATAGTCTCTTACTCATAGTTGTGGTGCACAATACAACCATGAATAAAACTCTACTTGATGCGGTGTGTTGGATGCCGAGGATCATTAATAATCTAGTGCTCTGATGCCAAGTTTGTCACGACCCAAGCCTAGGGACTAGACGTGACACGGAGTATGGAGAACCCAAAGGGACCCCAAGCAAGTATCTTAACATATCCTAGCACATCCTTGGTCAAAAAAGCAATAATATAAAATAAAAGTATGTAAATAGGGATTAACGAGGAAAAGGGACAACTTTCATATCATAAAATCAAGAGTCAAGAGAAAGTCAAAGCTCGTATCATTATATATAACATGTCCAATAATACCTCTAACTATAAAACTTAGCGGGGGCCAAAATAAGAAATCGGGATCACCCTCATAGTCAATACATATATCAAAAAAAGATGGTATTAGAACATAGAATGAGATCATAAACATCATCCCTGAAATGGAGGACTCACCAACAAGCTTATGAGAAACCGTACTAGCCATGTGGAGGAGGATGCTCAAGTGGGGCTTCGGTTCCAACATGGTGACATTTTGTAGGCATAGAGTATGTGTTAGTATGTTTGAATGTACTAAGCATGTAGGATGCAATGCAACAAGAGATAAGTAACATAAGTGAAATGCAAAAGCATAGGCAATTAGTAATATATACCAATATGGTATGCATGGAAGATGCTTGTAGTAAACCTTGTATATATAGAACATAATACATATGCAAGGAGTGACCATTATTAGTGAATATCCAAGGCCTACCACCTCTTTGGAGAGGTGAATGAGGTACAAACCTCTCAATTGGTTGATGAGATACAAACCTCTCAACATGGTTGATGAGGAACAAGCCCCCCAACATGGTTATCAAGGTACAAAACCCTTGACATGGTTGCATGGGCCTACTACCTCCCGAGTAAGGCGATCGAGGTACAAACCCCTCAACATAGTTACCCAGCCCTATAACATCCCGAGTTAGGCTTGATCAATTCCCAACACTATAGAGATAATATTATATACATGTATTCCTTTTATCATCATAAAGTTATTCAACTCATAAGATATGCATTGGACCTTTTATTTCTCCAAATACATCAATTGGATATTTTATCAAATACTTAGCGGGTATGTAGTGCTAGTGTAAAACCATGCAATTGAAGAATGGATTCATGCTAGAAAATTCAATGTAAAACCATCAATAGATACTTGGTAACACCCTAATATACATCAAAATCCTTCATCAAATTTCATAATAGATCTTAGATTCATGGCTCAAAACATGCTAAAACAATCATATTTTCATAAAACCCCAATATTGTGTGCAATGAAATTAATAATAAATAACACCCATGAGTAAATCAACTTAGATCATGCAATTTTAGGTAAAATAAATCTTCGGCATCATGGTAAAAAGAACCCAAGAAAGAAACTCACATACATTGACTTTCGAGAATCCTTCAAGAAGATTGGAGATGAAAACTTGAAGCTTGAATGAGAACCTTAAGATTCAGATGAGTTTTGGGACTTAAAATTTGGAAATGAAATATTGTCTAAGTGTTTGAGAGAGTATTTAGGAATGTCTTGAATGATATAATGGTGAAATAAGGCTAAGTATAAGTATTTTCATGCATGAGAACACTTGGCCTAAGACCTAAAGGCCTTGGACAAACTCAACAAAACTGGGCAAAAATAACACTGTAGCGCGCCATGGCGGTATACTGAAAATTGCATTTTTGTGATTTTTAAATTTTACTATGGTTGCTCTTAAATCGGGGTTAGAATTATTTCTCACTCAATTTGATCCCTTGAACAAGAATATGAAGTCAAATTTTTGATATCACATATGAATTTTGAGATATATAGAAATTATGATTTCAGGCACTTTCGAGGTACTTTTTGGGCACTTTTTGGGGTCATTTCACAAATTTGTTGCTGCATATGCTTCAAGATCAAGGCCATACATTCATGAACTCAAATTGCAGTTGCACACTCTTCGACGTGATAGTGTCATTTTTGAGTTGTATATACGAAAGACAAAAGGAATAGTGGATAAGTTGGCTATATTGTAAAATCCAATTTCTAATGATGATCTGGTAGAATTTTTTCTTGCGAGACTAGAACCTTCCTATCGCCTTTTTACTAGGTCACTTGAATCACGTCAAGAGGAAATTACTTTCGATGAATTATATGGATTATTAAATGAAGAACGATAATTAAAAAATGATGAAGCCCTTACGGCCATTGCACCTACTATACAATATACTCAAAGTTCCTTTTCTACCACTCGTGGATCTGGTAGAGGCCGAGGAGGCCGAGGTCGTGGGTTCTCCTTAAATTAAGGATTTCAATCGTCTTAAAATCATGGGTTTCATAACTCTACTCATACCTATTCTACTCCATCTTAAGCTTCATATATTTCTGGATAGCCTGTTTCCAATTTAGCATGCACTCCATCTCCACAAAATAAGTTAATTGATAGTGGCACCACACACCACCTTATAGCTGATCTTAGTAAATTGGATATTCATTCTGAATACCAAGGTCCTGAGGAAGTAACTATAGGTAATTGTTCAAAAATTTCTCTTTCTCACATTTGTAAGAGTTCAGTTGTTATATCTGGAAAAAAAATTCAATCTTGATGACATCCTAGATGTTCCAACTATTGTACAAAATTTATTATCTGTTAGTTCATTTGCTAAATCTAACCAAGTTTCAATTAAATTCTTTCCTCACCATTTCTTGATTAAGGACTTGGTGACGAGGAACATACTTCATACAGGCAAGAGTGAAGAAGGACTGTATTCTCTTCCTATGTCAAAGTCATTGAACCTATCTGCACCTGCATCTTATGTTGCATCCCTAGGGGTTTGGCATGCTCATTTAGCTCATACGTCCTTTCCCACTATTCGTCAAGCATTGTCGTCTAGCATCATTATCCCTTCCTCTAAATCCTCTACTTTATGCTTTACATGTGTTGTTAGTAAGAGTCATAAAGTTCCTTTTAGTGCATCTAGTTTTCAAGCCTCTAGGACTTTATATTTAGTTTGTTGAGATGTTTGGGGTCCTGCTCCAATTTTTCTGAAATGAAGGGTATCGATATTCTGTGACTTTCTTTTATCACTTTAGCAAATATACATGGATTTATTTCCTTCATTTCAAATCTAAAGTCCTTTCAATATTTATGTAATTTTGCACCATTGTTAAAAAGTATTTTAGTCATCCTATTAAAAGCTTTCAAGCAGATTAGGGAGGTGAATGTCAAGCATTGACAAATTACTTGAGAGATAGTGGAATTGTGTAGTGTTTCTCTTGTCTACATACCCCTGAACAAAATGGTTGTGCCGAAAGAAAACATAGGCATATTGTTGAAGCTGGTAGAGTCTTGTTACTCATGCCCATGTCCCTTATAAATTTTGGACAAATGTACTTAAGACAGCTATATATACTATAAATTGTTTACAAACCCCACGCTTAAACCATAAAACCCTATTTCATGTACTATTCAAAAATGATCCAGATTACTCCTTATTGCATGTTTTTGATTTCCTTTTATTTCCATGGCTTCATCCTTATACCAAGGAATATTTGTCTCATCGATCTAAGCCATGTGTGTTTTTAGGCTATAGTAAGTTACAGAAAGGCAACAAATGTTTTGATCCTATTTCCTCAAAATTCTTTGTTTCTCGCCATGTCATCTTTGATGAAAATATTTTTCCTTTTGTTTCACAGGATGTTGTGGTGTCGCCTTCTATAACCAATGGTAACTCAGACCCTCTCAACGTTACATTATCGTTCCATGCTTCTATCTCTCCATCCAGCATTCCACCACCTATGCCACACTCTCTAGTACCGACACCACATTGCATCAACCTTCACCATCTCCATTTGTGGAATCCTTGACAAATTGCATCTCCTCACCACCTATTGATCCTATGCTTGGAGACATACCTACTACTAATCCACTGTCACAAAATGGAGTTTCACATAGTGTAGACTTGATCTCATCAAGTATAGATGCAACAAATCATTCTCCTTCTGATAAGAGTCTCTCTGTTGATTTTTGAAACACGTCAATCACTGGTGTGATTTGTCTACCAGCACCTCCTTTGCATAAAATGGTCAGATGAACACAAACAGGTTTATTGAAGCCAAAAAAATGATTCTCGATATCTGCTACAACTCCAACATCAGGAATTATCGAAGCCTCTTGCCATTCACAGGCTATTAAGGATGTCCATTGGTGTTGCGCCATGTCTAGGAACTAGTCCCACCATCCCCATCTCAAAGAATAATTGGCTGCAAATGGGTATTGAAGATGAAATTAAAGTCAGATGGCTCATTAGATCGCTATAAAGCAAGGCTTGTGGCTAAAGGATATCATCAATGATCGAGTCTTAATTTTGCAGATACATTTAGTTCAGTGGTTAAGCCTGCTACTATATGATTGTTGCGATCCTTGGCAGTGTCTCATCAATGACATGCCACTTAGCTAGATGTATCCAATTGCATTTCTTAATAGAAAATTAGATGAGACTATCTACATGTCTCAACCTCCGGAGTTTGTTGATCCAACTCGTCCAGATCATGTTTGTTTACTTAAACAATCTCTCTATACCCTCAAACAAGCACCACGTATCTGGAACAAATGTTTAGTTGATGTGCTTCTTTCTCTACACTTTGTGGGATCCAAAACTGATTGTTCTCTGTTCTATATGTCGAAAGCCAATGTTAAGTTATTATGTTTAGTGTATGTTGACAACATTCTAGTGGTGGGCTTTGATTCTAGTCATATTATAGCTCTAATTAAGAAATTGAAACTCATTTTGCTGTCAGAGACTTGAGCAAACTGTTCTATTTCTTGGGAATTCAAGCCACCTAGAAACCTGAAGGATTGCATCTATCATAAGGTAAGTATGTCATGGACCTCCTTAATCGTGTGCACATGGGGTCATGCGGTCCTGTCTCCACACAAACTTCATCCTCATTCAAGCTCTCCAATACTAATGGATTTCTATTTCATGATCCTACTATATATAGAAGTACTGTTGGAGCTTTACAATACTTGAGCTTTACTAGACCTGATATAGCATATGCGGTAAACAAAGTAACACGATTTATGTATTGTCCTATAAATTCTCATTGGGTTATTGTCAAACGTATTCTCGTTATGTCAAAGCTACAACATCTCATGGTTTATTTTTTCCTCGTGGGTCATCCACCTTACTTCATGGTTACAGCGGTTCATATTGGGGAGGCAATATTGATGATCGCAAGTCTACCACTGTTTTCACTATTTCTCTTGGCTCCCATTTGATTTCATGGGCTTCTCAAAAGCAAAGAGTTGTATCACGGTCAAGTACAGAGGCAGAATATCACGCATTAGCTACTACTACCTCCAAAATGACATGGGTTGAACTTCTCCTTCAAGAGATTGGGTGCCTCACCACTTCTCTTCCTATTCTTTGTTGTGGTATTCTTACTGCTACTTACTTAACTGTGAATCCCATTTTTCATTCCTAAACAAAACATATGGAAATAGATTTACATTTTGTTCGTGCGAAGAGCTTATCAGTCAGATATGTTAGCTCCCAAGATCAAGTGGCCGATGTTCTCACCAGGCCTTTGTCAAAGTTCGCCTTCTGGAGTTGAAGAGCAAGTTGACAATTGTCCCACTCCCTACTCAACTTGAGGGGGAATGTAAGGGTAATGACACGTAGGAGTTTAAGAAAAAATCTATTTGTATATATTTGCTGATTAGGAGTCGTGTAATTGCATAAGACTAGGAGTCCTTAATAGTGGCAACTTGGAATCCTATTTGAAGTCCTACTCTCTAAGAAACTCATGTATATATTGATGTATTCACGTAATAAATTAAGTTTGATTGTGAAGCATCTTTAACAAATAGAACCCCTCCTTTTTTGTTATAGGGATTAGAGGGGGATTTTCCATTTTTTTTAGAGAACACAAAGAGAGCTCTTTCTCTAAAATATACCATTTTTACATAAGAATACCCAATTACTGATTCTCAAAAATCTTGAAAATTAAACAAGGGTCTACAACAAGCAACCCTGTTCGTTGTTCTTTGCCCTTCAAGTCGGGGTTCTTCTCAGCAGTAGTGGAAAGCCTTTTAGCTCGTCAAGTTTCAATTCCTGCTCCTAAAAAGGTTAAAATAAATAATTCAGTATATGTTGATCCCAAAAATTATATAGATTTTCTCTAAACTCTATTTTGAGTTGTGCTTAATCTGCCTCAATTTATTTCTTGTGAGATTATTTTTTTCTTTCTTTTTCTTTATCATTTCGTTGTGTATATTTTAGGGCTCATTACCATGGTCTTATAATAATGTTAGCTTAATCTTGTATAAGATGATTAGTCATGATATTAATCTAGTTTCCATATTAATATACATTTAGATTTATCGTTTTTATTAAATTTAGTATTGTATTGCTGCACCAGAGGTGACTTTGCACTCATCTGGTTCAATCCTTTCAAATTCTTGTCATGATCTTGTAGATTTGTCATTACCTTTTTTTACATGTTTATTTATTTATTTCTGGGTTGGTCATTATTGTTCTGTACCACTTTGCAGGAGAAATATTTAGTCGTAATTCCAAGTGTTCTCTGCTTTATCCGTGTTTAGTCGTAATTCCATCATAAACTACTCTACTATTCTGGCTTTCTTGGGATCGATAACCTCGCTATGAGTAATCTTGAATCCTTTTGCTCATCTTAGTGTTGTTTTGAGTTGTGAATTTATAAGACAAGTAGCTTAACCTCTTTTCATATAGATATCTTAATCATTTTGAAATTCTTATTTTTTGGATGATATTAACAACCTAAGCTCGTATTGATTTTTGAAGACTGTCTTCAACCTTCTTTCAATCTTAGAATATCAAGTCTGGAAGGTTAGTTATAGTGATCTTAATTGTGACATTCATCAAATAATAAATCTTACTCTTAGTTCATCAATTTTTCAGCATTTTGTGGTGGTATTTCCTTGTTTGAATAATTGAGTTTCCATTTTGATTCACTTAAGTTGAAGGTCACTGCTTAGTTGCATTCTCTTTAACTTGCTTGACTACTTTTTCTTAGTTACTCCCTTTCTCAAGTTAAAGATTAGGGGTGTGCAAAAATTGAGCCGATAAAAACGTTATTGGTTTATTGTTGTTGGGTTATTAGGTTACCAGATTTATAATGGTTTTAAAAAAAAATTATTGGGTTATCAATTGGATATCAATTTTTAGTATCAGGTTATTGGGTAAACCGACAACCCAATAAGATTATAATAATTTACTATTTTACTCCTTCATAAATATTAAATATTTGTAATTTAATAGTAATAGGATACTATAGCAATACTGTATATATTTTAATCTTCATGGTACTTAAATGATTAGTTAACCACTTTAGTATTTTAGTTTGTAATTAACTAATTATAACTTTTGCTAATGAGATAAGGTAGTTGGCTTACTTGTACTCTATCTTCTTTTTATTAGTGTAAATTCTCATTATCATTCTTATCGGGTAAACTGAAAATCGAATTGTTAAGAACTTAAAATCGATAAATCGAAAATCGATAAAAAAATATTTTATTAATTTTTTATTGATTTAGCATATTTAAAAATCAAAAATTGATAAATTGAACCAATAATGTATAAAATCGAACTGAACTGATTAGTGTACACCCTAGTTAAGATTCATTTTTGACTATTGGTGGTTGAAAACTTTGGTTTAAATATAACAATTTTAAGTATTGAATGATGCAGTTCCTTGGCATACAGAAGCATGAGTTAATTTACCCGCCATGATCCTGCATAAGCATTTTACTTTAGAATTTGTCATATGCATAGCCTATTTTGTTGCATCATCTTTCTTTAATTATTATGTAGATCAATAGAGGACTTAGCGTTGAATTTTACCCTTTTGCCTATCTTTATTTCATTAAAATAGCTCAAGAACACGGCCTGGTATTAATCTTTATCTCACTTTCTCCTTTCTGCATACGAACTGGCTTACAATGAATACGCTGGGCTCCAAGTTTTATCCTTGACTTTCGGGATGGGCCATGAAGGCCCGGACTTCATGCATCTTAGTGTCTACCTCATCAATTAGTAGTGGAGTACAGAGTAGGAGAGTTTATTTGTTGAAGGTGAAGACAAAAAGAGCTGAAATGCAGCCTATAGGGAAGTAAATATATAGAAAAATTTGTTATATAGCAAGTACACAGTAGTTGTATACATGATATTATAGGATAAAAAAGGACTAAAAAGCCCCAAACAGAAGTTACAAGCCCAAGTGGCTGGTCTAGGTGTACACCAACTAGACTTGAGCCCAAAACCTTTCTATCCCTTACCTATTTAATTATGAAAAAATTATAAAACTATACAACTTATTTTACCCAAATCTCCAATATTTTCTACCATATAAAAAAATTATAAATATTCCATATTTTTACATTCTCTCTCATAACTTTAGATACCTAGAATATTTTCCTCCCATTCAACTTTCACTAACTATTATCATGCCTATATTTTAGCTTTTGGTGTCTAATCAATGTCAATCACTGATCAATTAACAAATATATCAGAACTAATTGAAAATTCAAATTTGATACAACCTGTCATTCTCATCTTTCGTTTTTTGAACGATTCATTTTTTCTTTTCACTTGTTAACTCCAATGGATGATGTACCATCATTTAGTGTTAGTGTTACCCAGAACATTCAACCATCGCAAGTAGAGATAAAAATAGAGGCGGACAACAATCCTCAAAGTGACGTCATTGAAGAAGATTTACCAGAAATGAAGCCACGAATGAAATAGGCTCAAGTTCAAAATCACCAGGTCGCAAATCACATGCTAAAGAGAAGAAAAAAGTTGAATCCATTACTAACTGACCTTTATTTACCAAAGGTGCATTTTTAACCTAATTTGCCGATCTTATTTTTACAAATTGATATCATCCGCCTTTATATTTGCATGCAAAATCACAGATACATTTTTCTAAAATTTTCAGTTGATTCAATTTTTTCATCATTGTTTAGGTATAAATCTATAAATAATCACTATTGTTTCTTTTGATAGAAATTTTTGATATGCTAATACATAAGTTGATGCTAATGTAGTTTGATACCTCTCAAATTTGTTTGATTTGGATGAAAAATATTGTTAAATTGATATATAAACTGATGCTACTATAGTTTGATAGCTCTGAAATTTGGTTAGCATATTTGACTTTTATGTTGTTGATACATGATAGATATTAATTAATGTGCTGATACCAACACTAGGACTATTCAGGTTCTTGGTTATTTTATTAAATTTTATAAGTATCAAATTTATGGTTTCTTTTCTAACATATGCATTCTGTCAAACAAGTGAAAATACCTTTTTTTTAAAGTATGAAACCACCTGCTTGAAATTATATATTCAAGTATCAATATATTCACATAGGTACCTAAACATGCAAACTTATGGTATCTAATATGTAAACTTTAGGTACCTAACATCTTATTTAGGTATCTAATCAATATGTAAACTTTCGGTATATACTCAAATAAGTGTTACACTACTATTTGTACTCTATAGTATTTGTTACTATTTTTATCTTTTTTTGCCTATAATTAATTTTTTATTTCACTTTTTACAATGACTTTAGTGTATTGGTTGCTACATACGCTGAATACTTAAGTGACAGGATTCCAATCCAAACTGATTGTCTAGATGTAGAGTATATTCATAAGAGGTATGCGACACTGTTATGGAAATATAAAATTGACAAGGCACGCAGAGGTTACGTTAGTGAGAATGACGATCCACCCAAGCCTAGAGATATTTTCATTATGCCAAAAATGGAGAATGCTGTGAACATTCCTTAGTATTTTGAATCCATGAATAACATGTTAAGACTATTAAAAGGCAAACTGTAATGCTTTGATTTTTGATTTGAAGATTGTTTGCTATTGGACTTTTGAAACTCAACTTTTGTGTGTATATATAAATATAAACTATCTTTTTATGCATATAATGATACCTCCAACATAGGATTTCAATCATTCATACTTTATCATTTTAAACCTTATAGATTTTTTCATCAGACACAGGTATATAACTTAAGTATCAATACTTTGAATAAAGTATCTTGGGTCATCTTATGATATAACAGCTTGCATTGATTTGGAATATAACATGGACAAAAATAATCTAACTTTGATACTTATACAAAGTGTCATGACAATATAATTTGTTCATTATACACGTGCAATATTGACTATCTTGGCATTTATAACATTAACTTTGCAAAAACTATATAAGTTGTTGGTAAGTTTTTATACTATGTATTGTAAGGTATCAAGTAGTATCATGATTTATATTCTGATACCTTATCTAAATTATGCATTTTTTGTTCTTTTTGATTCATTTATAACACAGACAAAAAAATAGTAATAAGACAAGAAATTATTCCAGATATTTTCATCATCAAACAAAGAAGTAACTGTTATGAAAAATAATTTTTATATTTAAAACACTTCAGAACGCTTCAAATACATCAAAAAGTATCATTTAATATGGACATAGTCCAAGTACATACATGTTCTACTATTTTAATATTTAATACACTGTAATACTTGAAAATTCATAAGACTTAAAAAATAAAATATTTCATTGACAATACATTAACCGCAAAAAATCACTTTTCTGAGAATATTTATCCGATATTGGAACCATCAGAACCTCATATCATTTTGTGTGTGCGTTCTTTTATGATTAACCAACTTCAGCGCTATCACTTGCTAACAAATTACAATGTCGCTTCAACGTTATTTAAGATCTTTTTCCTCATTGGACAAGTATGCACGTCATTGAATTATCTGATTTTAAATGCATCTGTGTTTTTCATGCACGATGCTTTCATTTTTCATCCACAATCATCCGAAGTACTTTACCACATAGCTAATAAAAATAATTAAATAATTATTTTTAAATTCTAAATTAACATGATACATGATTGTATCTTTTTCAGCACAACATACATTAATTAAACAATGATAATGCAAGATGAAATTTCAAATAGCAACAACAAATTTTTTTAAAATATTGATACCTCAAAATTTAGCTTTGAGGTATCAATTACTTTGCACTATATAATATAACATTCATATTATTCTTTAAAAAAAATAATTTTTTTAAAAAAAGCAACCCAACATATACTAATCAAATCCTTTACAGAACCCTTTACGTATCAATAATTATTCATACAATTAAAAATGCGTACCTTTTAGTGTCATATCTTTTCACCATGAAATTGCTGCCTCTGTCAACCTAATACCTTCCCATTACTGATACCAATATTGCTTTATCCTTAAATACTTGCTTTTCTTTAACATCAATATCTTTTGAAGTACTAAACATGGTTGATACGTCCATCTCATTTTTAAAAAAGGAACCTACATTCTCGAAATCAAGTGATCGAATTAAATCTATATCATGTTGTGATACCTTAACACAAATGAGAGCCCTAAACATAAAAAATGTTTCATAAAGAATCATTTGTTATTCCCTTCAATACTAATACTCAGTCAATTGGTATTGCCGGAGAATTTGAGTGAAGGCAGAAAAAGGCTTATTGGAGAGAAAACTCATGTTGTTACCGTAACTGTCACGCCCCACCCTAGGGTCATGACAAGTGTCCGATAGGGACACCTAGACACATGCTAACCTTAAATTCCCAATGAAACCGACCTGGAAACCTACCGAAATTT
>JAOTQJ010058168.1:0-13967 GCA_025642045.1 Solanum sejunctum
AGTTACTGGAAATTAGCACAAGACCTCTTCTATGAGCCATAAATGTTTTAAAGATCGTAAACTACATCTCAATAATTAGGTGTTCTAAAATTTGAGTCACTGGAATTTGTCACAAAGCCTCCTCTATGAGTCATAAATAGTTCTAAGAGTTGTAAACCTCCTCTTGTACCTAGGTCTCGGACATAGAAGATTTCACCAGGTATTCTGGGGGTTTTACAAGACCCATTCTACAAGTCATAAATGGTCCTTGTGAACCTTCTTTTGTAGTTTTTCGCCATCTATTTTTAGCATCATCTGTGTGTGCATTCACTCTAGATTATACAAAAGGGATTAGGGGGTGTTACATTATCTCTCCTTTGGGATCATTCATCCTCAAATGAAGAGAAACCTAGGGATTTAGGTTAAGGCACGAATCCCCCATATGGACTCTAATAATCAACCAGGTGTCATCTCACCATGCTTTTAATAAATTAAGAAATTCAGCAAGTAAACAATTAAGTAGTCAATACATCACATCACTCCTCACTCAGACTGTAGAACTTCATCGTCTATCATAGGACGAATGAAAGATAACCTCAAGGAATTGAAATTTAAGAATTTAGAGCGAATTAATTATCATCAACTCTATCATAATCAGTAGGCAGGAACAAATGAGGGAATTTGAACTTCATATCCTCCTCCGTCTCCCTAGTAACTTTTTATATGAATTGGTTTCTCCACAATACTTTGACAGATGCAATCTCTTTAGTTCTCAACTTGTGAACCTAAAGATCAAGGATTTGGAGATGAACCTTCTCATGACTCAGAATGTCCTTCACTCCAACACTCTCGACAGGCACAACTAACTATGGATCTCCCAGGCACTTCTTGAGCATTGAAATGTCGATGACTGGGTGGATGGATGCTAACTATTCTAGTAACTCTAACTCATAAGCCATATGGCCTCTCGTTTTATCATCTAATAGGTGCTAATGTACCTTAGGATCAACTTTCCCTACTTTTTGAACCTCATAAAACCCTTTATGGGTGATATTTTCAAATACACACAATTATTGACCTCAAACTCTAAGTCTCTTCTTCTAATATCTATGTCAGATTTCTGTCTACTCTGTGCAATCCACAACCTTTTTATAATGATCTTCACCTTCTACTTAGCATGGTGAACCAATTCTTTTCCAATTAACTATGCTTTACCAACCTCAAATGATCCAATAGATGATGTACACCTCCTTCCATAGAGTCTTTCACATTGGGCCATTTGAATGCTCAAACGGAAGTTTTTGTTATAAGCAAACTTTGTCAAAGGCAAGTATTCAGCCCAATTACTAGATAATGGTTCAGTCTTTCAACATATCCTCTAATTTCTGAATAGTACACTCTATTTGTCCATCGATCTACAGGTTAAAAGTGATGCTACGGTGCACTTTTGTACTAAAAAACTTCTGAAAAGACCTCCAAAACTAGGCAGTGAATTGGGCTCCTTCCGCTTATGAACATCCTCCTTGAACTATAATAAAATAGGATCTTGATTTTGTTTCTACTACTAAAGATGATATAGACCATTATGCACTAGAACTCTTCCTTCCCTCGATTCATCTAGTTGAACTCCCAATCGTGCCAGTCGATGATCCTCTTTGGCCAAATCCTTTTTTTCTTCCTCCACATAGGCAGTGCTCCTAATGGATAACCTGCTAAGAGCATCAGTCACTATATTAGCTTTATGTGAATGGTAAAGGATGATTATATTGTAGCCTTTAAGAAACTCAAGCCATCTTCTCTGTATTAAGTAAAGCTCTTTCTGGGTGAAGACGTATTGTAGGCTCTTAGAGTGGCGCCATAGTTTAAGAGCAAACACTACTGCCACCAACTCAAAGTCATGAGTGGGATAGTTCCTTGCATACAACTTATGCTATATAGATGCATAGGCAACAACCTTCCCCTGCTACATCACCACATATCCTAATCCTACTCTGGAAGCATCATAGTAGATGACAAATCCATCTGTTCCATAACGCAAGGTCAACACTAGTGTAATAGTTAATCTCGTCTTCATCTCTTAGAATCTTCTCTCACACTGGTCAGACCATTTAAACTTGACCTTCTATTTTGTCTATTCAGTCAACGGTGTAGATAGGGAAGAAAATCCATCAATAAGCCTCCAATAATTGCCATCTAGTCCTAGAAAAATCCTTATATCAGTCAGTAAGGTTGGCCTTAGCTAGTTCTTAACCTCACCGATCTTTGACTATCCATTCAATTTCCATCTTGAAAAACCTCATTGCCTAAGAAAGCCATGGATTTGAGCCAAAAACCATTTCTAAAAAACATTGCATAAAACTCATTATCTCTGAGCATGTCCAAAGCAATTCTGCGGGGACTGGCATGTTACTTTTCATCTCTAGAATACACATAAATATCGTTACTGAACACTTTCACGAACATGTCAAGATACTGCCTGAATACTCTTTTCATCAGGTCCATAAAGGCTGCAGGTGCATTTGTTAACACAAAAGACATTAGTATGAACTCGAAATGATCATATTGCATTGAAAAAGCCATCTTTGGTATGTCACATTCACTTTCAATTGGTGATAGCCTGACCATAACTCTAACTTAGAGGAAATAGTTGCACCCTAAAGTTCGTCAAAAAACTTATAAATCTTCAAAAGGGGATACTTATTATTTATTATTACCTTATTCATCTAATGATAGTCAATACACATCCTCAGTGAAGCATCCTTCTTTAGCACGAACAAGATCAGAGTAGCCTATGGAGAGATATTCTGCCTTATGAATCCTTTTTCTAACAAATCTCTCAGCTGCTCCCTCAACTCTTTCAACTCCGCAAGGTATATTCTATATGGTGGAATGTAAATACATTGGGTGTCAAAAAGTACATCAATTCCTAAGTCGATCTCCCTATCAAGAGGTACTTAAAGCAGATCCTCAGGAAATACATTAGGAAACTCACTCATGATCAGGACAGACTGAAGAGTAGGGGCTCAACTTTATCAAACATGACTTACATGATGTGATAGATACATCCCTTAGAGATTAGTCTTCGAGACTTGAGGTAAGAAATGGATTTACCCTTTGTAGTAATATAATCTCCCTTCCACTCAATGATAGGCTCATTCGAAAACTGAAATTTGACAGTTTGGATTATGTAATAAACAGAGGCATAGAATGCATTAAGCCAATCCATACCAAGGATCATATTTAAATCAACCATCTCTATGTCAATTAAATCAGCAAGTATATCCCTAAGATACAAGCACACCACACAACCTATATAGTTTCTCTCGGCCAGAATGGGCTCACTTAAAGGAGTAGAAGCAATAAACAACTCAAGCAAATACTCAAGAAAGATCTCAAATCTGCCAGCCACATATTACATCACAAAGGAACAACTGGCACTTGGATCAAGCAAAGAATAACAATGAAATGTAAAATCTCAAGTATACCCATCACAACATCTGGTGCAACCTCTTGGTCCTATTGATTCCCCATCACAAACTGATGGTTTGTCCCACCATTGCCCTTGATGCAGCACCTCTTTGGTTAACCCTCGCTAGTTGTACTATTAAAGAGGATTGGGCCTTGTTGTCCCACATCGAACACTCCCTATGAAAATGGCCTTGCTAGCCTTACTTGTAGCAACCATTCCCATTATCACTACATTCTCTCAGATGCATCATAGCATATTTCCCATAAGGTGGCTTCCTTTTAGATCCAGGAGTCATAATGACTTAAGACTACGCACCCTATGCCGTAAAGTTTGGCTGACCTTGGGACTTCTGATCACACTTTTGGCTCAGGGTTGGTGTACTGGCTAAAGATGGTCCATAGATAGAGGACCTCTTCTTGAAATAAGACCTATCGCCTTTGCCTTGCTTGGTCTAGTGGTACTCCAGCCCTGTTGATTTCACCTTCTTACTCAAATACTCCTCTTTGTCCATCTTCTAATCATTCTCAGTTTGTTGTGCATAAACCATCATTCTGGATATATCAATACCTGAAATCAGCTATGCGGCCTTGCATTCCTTCTTTACATTTTTACCCAACTAGGATATGAATTATCTCATCCTTACTTTCATATCCTGCAGCATACCTAGACAACTAGAGGAATTTTAGGATGTACTCCTTAATAGTTAGACATCTTATTTCATATTCACAAACTCCTCACGTTTGCCTCTCTCAACTCCTAAGGAAAGAAGTGATCGAAGAAGGCACTCTCAAACTCGTCCCATGTAAGGGACTCAGTATCCTCAGCTCAAATCTTCTTCCCTTGTGGTACAAGACATTAGTCACATCCTTGAGCTGATAGCAACAAGCTCCACTCCTTAAGCCTTGGTCATATGCATAGTTTTCAACATGTTCCACCTCTCATCAATGAAGTTCTGAGGGTATTCCTTAACCTTTGATCAAGTGAAGATCGATCGTTTCATCCTAAGAAAGTCTCTCAGTATGGTGTCAGTCATTGCCTCTTGAGAGCTAGAATTAGGAGTCTGTGAACCTTGACTCTTGCTCTGGATAGCTACTAATTGTGTGAGCATAGTGATAGCTTCTTCCAAATCTCACTCTTTAGTAGGAGCAGGTGGAGTGGTAGGCGTCACACGAGGACTAGCGGTTCTGACTGGTCGACCTTGGTCAGTCGATCCTATTTGAGGAGGCACCTCTAGAATAAGGTTGTCAAAATTGATGGTTCAAGTAATCCTTTGGGTTATGGTGTGTTTAGGGGGCATGATTTGCAAGCGCGTAATGCATGAGTTAGAAGATTGTGTTGTACAGTTTTAACATTATTACACGAACTCAGAATATTAGAAAGTGTAATAGTTCCTAATTTCCTATAGCCTCTTGCTTATAAAGTGTGGTTCATAACATACCCATAAATAAGACTCTACTATACACGTCTGCGTACACTCCTTCGAACACTTGAACTTTATACTCTGATATAAAGTCTGTCATGTCCCGAGAGGGTACCCTTGGCATGTCTGACACTTGAAGAACCATTGTTGATTCCCCAAGATAAACACCTGACCTCGTCATCACATCATCAACTCAAAAGTAGAAGAAAGAACTCAAATAGAAAGACAAAATATAAGTAAAATATAACTCTTCTACGTCATATTTTTCCAATGAAATAAGTCGGAATACAAAATAAACATCGAATCATCTACTAAATATCTATGAGGCATTTACTAAATAATATAGATGATGTCATGACAGATCATGGATACCTTAAATCAAGAAAGAAAAGTACTAATAATAAGAAAAAGGGATCCTTCGAAAAGCAAGGATGACTCACTAACTCTGGAACTGTACTGATATGGACCTCAATAATGCGCAGGCTGATGTCCTCTGTACCTCTATCTGCATTGTAAAATGATGCAGGCCCAAATGGATGTCAATACATGAAATATACTGGTACATAAAATATCTCAAGAAAATAAAGCTCAACTTACTTATCACGACTAAACAACTTATGCTCAACTCAGTATGTGCAAGTTTAAAGTAAATCAAGTTTTTAAAATATATGCAGTAAAAATAAGCTCAATTTTAAATTATCTTACTCAATCAAGGTTGTTTAGGAATTTCTTTTAACCGGCGTCCAATCCCATGACCTTTAGTTTGGTAATGCACAATGAATGTGATATCATTGTCGTGCCCATCCTATACGCGACATGGTAAAGGATGATCAAGTCTTTGTTGTTTCCATAGTAAATGTCTACTTTTAGGACAAGAGTTGTCAGAATGAGATGTACGACTATGTTAAATTGGATATTTACTTTCTTCCAATTTGTTTGTAAGGTCTCTTCCCAAGACTAAAACATGCTCAACTAAATCAATAAATCCAATGCTTAAATGCTCAATCAATAACATCAAAATCTCAAACTCATTAGGTTATCTCATCTCAACTCATTTCAATTACTCATCAACTTAGTTAATCAATGTAGATAATCAAACTTATCTTAGACTCAGATGGTCATTTAGACTCACTCAAATTAACTCATCGTGCAATGTAAGTAAAAGTCATTGTGATTCTCAATTCATCAATTCAATGTTAACTAAAACCTCAACTCAATATATGCATAGAATTTCATAGAATTATGCAATTTAGGGCTCATTTTTGCAAGTATGAAACTTTATTCAGATATCATATCAAGCCCACGCAATGTCGCAATTACCTCATACATTTTAAGGATAGAATTTATGACAAATCAAGAATTTTAGTAATAGGATAATAGAATTTCTAGAATCTTAACTCTTTATCGAATTTGACTAAGAAGATGAAAGAGGTGTGTGAATGGATGTGGTTTTACACTGTAGAAAACCTTACATACCTAGGAATGGAAGAAACTTTGAAACATGAATGAGTCCTCATTCTAGAATCAAGACTTCTTGCTCTTCTCCCTCTTCTAATGTTCTTGAAGAAAGCCGTAAGTGTGATAATTGGTGGAAGAATATGCTTAGGGTTGTATTTTAGGAGTTAAACTAAGTCCAAAATGTCTAAGGGTTAAATTAAAAAAGGTAGGAATACACAAAATTACCCTCCTTAAATATTGTCGCCTGAGTCTACGAGACCCCATCTGTTGACTATAGAGCATTCTATGGGCCATAGACGACCTCTCGTGAAAGAGGTGTTTGAAAATATGAGTTACTAGAAATTGGTACGAGACCTCTTATACGAGTCGTGAAATGTTTTATGAGCCATAAACTACCTCTTGTAAATAAGGAGTTCTAAAATTTGAGTGACTGGAATTTGATATAAAACCTCCTCTATGAGCCGTAAATAGTTTTACAAGTCATAAACCTCCTCTCATATGTAGGCCTCGAACTTAGAAAATTTCACTAAGCTATCTGGGGATTTTATGAGACCCATTCTATGAGTCGTAGACCCATCTACTAGTCATAAATGGTCCTTGTGAACCTTGCTCTTTAGTCTATTTTCAGCATCATCTCTATATTCACTCCAAATTAGGTAGAAGGATTAGGGGTTATTACAGGTTCTTCCCATCTGATTCTACAGTATTTATTGTATTTGAGAAAGGTGGTGATTATGATTGTTTCAGTTAGATTAAGTTTTTTTGATACCTGGGTTATGAGGTCGTCGCCTACGTTCGCTTTGGGAAAAACATGACTTTGGAGATTCAGATCTAGATATACTGGTTCAATGTGTGACTATTGATATCTTATTGTAGATAATGCTCCCCGTTACTGTAAAGCACTAGTGGCCACGTCTGTAGAGTTTAAGTCCTGGGTGACACTCCCCATGGACTTATGTCCCGATGGTTGATATTGTGATGATGGGTGACATATGCGGATTCTGAGAACTGAGCGCCAACTAAGTTTTATGTCGTGTACCCATTGATTGATGGTCTGTGGGGTTGGGGCCCATGAATTACACTTTGATGATGACACACTATTAGTGTTCTAGGGGTTTTTTTTTCTGTCACGGGGGATATGTCTCACTGTTACATTTATGGTCAGACCACTTGGCCCTGGCTGACGGCCTAACTAGAGGCTTGGTCAGAAGACCTATGGGTTAGAGTCCCAAGTGATATTAGGGTTCGAGTCCCCATGTAACACTACTTCTGATAGGTTGAGAACTTAATTACTATTATGATTTTGGGGGCCTGTGGCTAGAATGTTTACCGATGGATCCACTCACCAATTCACACTATGATAATTCATGCGTATACCCTTAGCGGCTCACGGTTTGTTCAGGCTTAATCACTAGTACCTTATACCCACGTACAACTGACCATTGTTCTTATAATGTGGAGAGTTGGGCTTTGTGATGGTTCTATGGGATTCTGTGATAGTCCTATGGGATGTTGTGATTTTTTATTGGCATTATTGTTGTGCATGTGTGTACCTTCTTGGCTTATGGGGGCTCAGTTACATACAAGCATACATACTAGGGCCTTGCACTCACATACAACACTATGCATCAATTGGGGGCAGTAATGGTATTGGCCTATACAATCTTCGTTAGCCAATATCGATGTTTAGTACTTGGGGTGGTTTAGGAAATTATTGTTCTTTACTTGAATTGGTTCAATAGCAGTTTAAGGGTTCACATACATGCGTATGCCCTGATCTAAGTTTGTTTTGCTACACTACTGCAGTTTTTTATATATTTGGAGGTTGTTTATGTTTACTGTTTCACTCAGTCGGCTGATGATGCCTACTGGGTGCCTTTTGTGGTAGTCACACCTATGTTTTCATCTTTCTATGATGCAAGTCTAGGTATGGGACATGAAAGCTGAGTTGGGGAACTTTTGGAGCAATGAGGAGGCTTTTCGTGACCACCATTACCTCTGGCTTTTCCATCGTCTCCTTGATGTCCATCTTTTGCATCTAGATATCGTCCTTGTACAATAGAATTTGGTATTTGTAGGTGTACACCTGGTTTTATAATATTAAGGTTATTAATATACATGTATGATATGTCCTTGTGTCTATTGTAATTTAGTATAGTTGACTTCCTAGTTCTAGGTAGGTGTCAGTGTATATATTATAATTGTATTGATTTGGTTTAGATTAGATAGCTGAGACAGGTACCCTTGGGTTGGGAATTGACTTGCCTGTAGGTGGGACTAGCATGTGCCATCATGATTGAGACCAGGTCGTGACAAGGTGGTATTAGAACTTAAGGTTCGCTGGTCTTAACTATATATAGCTATCGTCTAGTAGAGTCCTATGGATGGATGTGGTGACATCTTTTGCTTATCTTTAACAGGATACAAGATGTTTAGGAACTTTTCTATGTTATCGATTCTGGTTGTGTGTCTTGTCAATGGTTCTTCAATTTCTGAGAATTTAGCTCCATTTGTCCCTCGCATGGATCTTATGCAGAGGCTAGACTCTGGGCAGGAGAAGTGAAATAAGGCTACATATAGGTATACACATGGGGAAACTTAGGCCCCAGACCCAAAAGTTTTAGACCAGACTTGAAAAATTGCCCAAAATAATTTACTGTGGAGCGCCCTTGGCGCGTCATGCTAGGGTCGCTCAAATCTCCCTAGAAATCACATTTTTCAATTTCAAATTTTGATACGGTTACCCTTAAATCAGGGTTTAAACCACTTTCTACTCAATTTTATCCCTGAACAAAATTTTGAAGTCAGATTTTCGATATCATGCATGGATTTTGAAATATATAAAAATTATAATTTTTGGCACTTCTAAGATACATTTTAGAGCACTTTTTGGGGTCATTTCAACTGTTATCTACTTTCAATTTCCTATTCATCACTACCTTTTTCGGAATCATGATAGTAGGTAAGTCTAATGTTGGCCACCACGAAATATCCATCAAAATGAAGGGATACAAATAATACATGCAAAACCCTAATCAAAGAAATGCAAAAATTCTAGGTTATTACAAATCAACTATTGATGGTTCCCACACCCCCAAGTTGTGGGTGCTTAGCTACTCATGGTTAAGGTAAAATCAATAACAATAAAAATAGATGACATAGTTGAGAGTTTACCCAAAACAATGAAGAACAAGAAGACCTCAAGTTGCAAACCTCGAGCTTGGATTAATGGAGAATGAGTACAATAGGATTTTTGCAATCTCCAAAAGTGGGTCTTCAAATTTAAAATGGAAATCTATGCTAAACCCTATCAAAATCCTTACAATATTTAGGAAAGAATATTCAAAGTGTTCTACCAAATATTATATTTTGAAGTCCCACTTCTATAACCCTATCATTAAGTATTTAAACTATTTAGAATTTCACACTAAAAATTAAACAGAAAAAATAGCTAACAACAGGCACGTCGTGCAGGTACGACTTTTAGGTCACCTAATGAGTCGCAGTTGGGTTCTCGTGGTTAGTACTTGGTACTTTACACTTAACTATTATAAACCACTATTATGAATCATGGCTTGCGCTAAGTCTCGTATGCTCCTCTCATAGGCTAGGCCTTCAATTCTTGGTCCAAATTTTTAGATCACTCTTTCTTGCTATGATCTTGCCTATACGAGTCACAGTAATACCTACAACTTGTACAGTGGCCCCAGAGGGCTGACCTCCACTTAGCAGATTCTTGATTTTGCTCACTGTCTCTTACTACAAGAGCACCCTAAGAATCGCTGCTTGGGCTACGACTCATAATATGGCTCTTATGTCTAATATTTTAGCAAAAATCCATAATTTTCTCCCCAAATCATGCCAATCTATCTTTTCTGCAATAACAATATGAAAACACACAAAAACCATAAAAAGTCGCATTAAGTACATGCAAAATCCATTGTTTTAAGCACTAAATGTCCTATATTTTGATAGCACATCACCCCCCGACAAGGTGGTTAATGTATATAGCCCTCAACAAGTTACAGCGGGCCTAGCACCCCCCTGCAAAGTAATTGAGACATAGCAAACCCTCAACAAGGTGTTGTCAAATTGCAACACTACAGATACTTTTCATGAAATCAACACATCCATACATCTCTTTCATCATCATAAAGTCACTTGACTCATAGGCCATGCATTAGATCATCAGTAACTAAAGAACCCTAAACCAAACATTTCATCAAACACTTTATGGGTATATAATGCTAGTTCAAAATAATGCAGTTCAAGAGTGAAGTCATGGAAGTAATATAATGTAAGTCAACCCACCAACACTTAGTAACACCCTCATGTAATATACCTTTAAACCTTTCATCGAATCTGAAAATAGATCATAGATTCATAGCTCAAAATTAGCTTAGATAGTCCACATTTCATGAAACAAAATATAGTTCATAATCAAATTCGTAGTAAGAATACCTAGAAGTAAATCAATCTTGAAACATGTAATTTACATAAAATAGAAGATTGGGATGAGAACTTGAAACCCACATACCTCAAGTTTGGAGAATTTATTGATGAAGATTGAGATGAGAAGTTGAAGCTTGAATGAATCCCTTATGATCCAAAATGAGTTTGGGACACTTGATTTTGACTGAAATATTTGGTTAAGTGTTTGAGAAGGTTTTGGGAATATCTTGAACAATATGAGGTTGAAAAGTATAGGTGTCTTTATGCATTGGGAGGCTTAGGCCCAAGACCCAAAGGCCTTGGACCGAAACAAGAAAATGGAGCAAAAATAACACTCATCCACACCTTGGCCACGTTGCTCCAGGGGCGGGAATCGTCTCTGCTATTTGCAAATTTTGGAAAACAAAATTTTGATACGGTTGCTCTAAAATTAGGGGTAGACCCATTCCTGTATTCAAATTTACCCTCTGATAAAGAATATGAAGTCAAATTTTTGATATCATGCATGGATTTTTAGATATATGGAAATTATGATGATAGGCATTTCCGAGACACATTTTCAAGCACTTTTTGGGGTGTTTCAATATATCCCCCTTGTGCGCATTCATCCTTGAATGTCAAAAAATGTTTACAAGAAAAGTAATGATGATGTAATTAGCCCTAACAAGAATGCGATAATGAACTTAAACACCATTTTCAAAAATCTCAACGTAAGTGCCAAAATCACCATGAACCTGTAAACATAAACATGAATGCATGCATACGACATAAGGGCTGATACATAAGACATTAAATCACATAGGGTACTTAGAATTAGTAACTTAGGATTAAGTAGAATAGAATAGAATCAATCTAACCAATATTCATGAATGTACAACTAAGCAAAAGTTTTGGTACCATACATAGTCTTAATTGGTAGGAAATAAGCCGACTTTGTCATTCTATTAACCACAAACCAAATGGAGTCAAAATGCTTTATAGTCTAAGGCAACCCAACCACAAAATCCATGTTATTTTCCTCCCAATTTCATATAGGATTCTCTATATCTTAGGCTATGCCACCCGGCCTTTGATGTTCGACTTTGTTTTGTTGGCACTTTGGCAACCAGAGACAAACTTAGCAATGTCTCTCTTTATACCACCTTACAAAAACACTTCTCTCAAATCTCTATACATCTTAGTAGAACCGGGGTGAATAGAATATGAATAATTATGATCCTCATCAATAATCTTCTTACTTAAGTCATCAACACAAGGTACACACAATCTACCTTAGATAAGGGCACTATCTCATCCATGGGAAAAAACCTCCACCTTGCCATCTCTCACCAAGGCCTTCAATTCTAATAAGCCGGGGTCAATATCTTGCTTTGCCTTCACCTCCTCAACCTATGAAGACATAGAGCCATCAACAACCACAATACCTCATTATCAACCTCTTCCAACCTAACTCCCAATCTAGCCGACCGATGAACCTCCCTAGACACTTCTTTGCCTCCATCATCAATATATGCTAGGCTACCCATAGACACCATACTCAAAGTATCGGTCACAATATTAGCCTTATCGGGGTGATACTGCATGCTCATATAAAAATCCATAAGAAGTTCTAACCATCTTCGTTTCCATAAGTTGAGATCTTTTTGGGTGAACACATATTAGAGACTCTTATGATCGATAAACACATTAACATGCACCCTATATAAGTAATAGCGCCAAATATGAAGGCAAATACCATGGCAGGTTATTCAAGATCATGGGTAGGATATTTCTTTTCACGCATCTTAAGTTGTCTAAAGGAAGAAGCTATCACTTTACCCTTTTTCATCAAGACATAACCCACAAAAATCCGTGAGGCATAACAGTACACAACAAACCCTTTCAACTCTTCCGATAGAGAAAAGATAGGAGCATAGATAGGATTATCATTCAAGGTTTGGAAACTTCTTTCACACTCATCAGTCCACACAAACTTTACCTTCTTTTGGGTCAACTTAGTCATGGGAGAAGCAATAGAAGAGAACCCATTCATAAACCTCTGGTAGTAGTAACCCACTAAGTCTAAGAAGCTCCTAATGTCTTATGGATTCAAAGGTCTAGGCCAATTCCTAATTACCTCCATCTTCTTAAGATCCACCTTTATACCATCACTCGATACCACATGACCTAGGACGGCTACCTCTTTCAACGAAAACTCATATTTCTCATATTTTGTATACAACTTCTCCTCTCTCAAGAATTGTGACACCACCATTAAGTGATCCACATGCTCCTCCTCACTATTGGAATAGATAAAGACATCATTAAGAAACACTACCACAAACAAATCAAGGTAAGATTTGAAGACCCTATTCATAGGATCCATGAACATAGCTAGTTCATTGGTCAAACCAAAAGACATAACCATGAATCCATAGTGCCCATATCTTGTCAAAAAGGCCATCTTGGGAATATCACAATCCCTTCACTTTCACTTGGTAATACCTGGACCAAAGATCAAGCTTAGAAAAGTGACAAGCTACTTGAAGTTGGTCAAAAATCCTTAGTAGAGGGTACTTATTCTTGATGATGACTCTATTAAGTTATCTGTAGTCAACACACATTCTAAGCAAAATCAGTTCACCCCAAGGTGATTGAATAGGCCTAATAAAACCCTTCTCCAACAAATTTCACAATTGTTCTTTCAAATCCTTCAACTCTGTTGGGGCCACACGGTAAGGGGGAATGGAAATGGGTTGAGTATCGGGAAGGAGATCTATGGCAATATCTATTTTCCTATCAGGAGGAACGTCGGGAAGCTCATTAGGAAAGACATCAAGGAACTCATTCACCACTAGAACCAATTCTATAGGAAGGACTTTGGACTCAAAATCCCTAACCCTTATAAGATGATAGAGACATCCTTTAGAAATCAAATTATAAGCTCTACTGCAAGAAATAAACCAACCCTTGACCACCACATCATGACTCTCCCACTCAAGGATAGGTTCATTAGGAAATTATAATTTGATCTTAGAGCTTCTACAATCAATAGAGGCATAATATGCATGCATCCAATCTATCCCAAGAGCGATATCAAAATCCACCATTTCAAACTCAACAAAATCACAAGGTAATATTTTATGAAAACTGAAAATTGGAAAATTTCTATAAACCCTTTTAGCAACCATGGATGCACCAATAGTAGTA
>JAOTQJ010058199.1:0-13966 GCA_025642045.1 Solanum sejunctum
CAATTATGAACCTAGCATAGGGATGATCCCAATACAGTTTGATGGGTGGAGCCCGAGGGGGTTCAATTATGAACCTACCAAAGGGACGATCCCGATATAGTTACTAATGATCAGTTGGTTATATGATTATAGCTGTGCACAAATTTTACAGTACAGATTTTACAGTAAAGGTAAAGTGATATAAAGAATGTAAAGTACATGATTCTACAGCATAACTAAGGGTGGTCCCTGAACTTCCACAGATGCATAGTTACATTTGAGTTGTTACTTTATATACAGTATATCCTGCCTTACATACTCAGTACATTATCCCGTGCTGACATCCCTTACGGGGGACCTGCATTTCATGCTGCAGGTACAGGTGGTTGTTGATCTCCCCAGTAGGAGTAAAGGATATTCAACTGCTGTCGTCAAGCTCTAAGTTGCTTCAGAGCTTTGTACATGTCTAGAGCTAGCATGTTTTTATTGCACAATTTGTTGAGGCGGGTCCTATCTCGACACTTGTTAGATGTTTTTCTTTATTTAGAGGCTTTGTAGACTATGTAAAGCACAGTAAAGTCATGTCTCGCACTTTAGATAGCATGGTCCCAATGACCTAGTCATATGCATTTCCTTTTGGCTTGTTATCACTGTTTATCTATTTAAAGGTATATCAAATGTAGAAAACCCTTATAATATGTACAGAATACATATAGTTATAGGTTGGTTCTACCGAGCCTTATCGGCAACGGGTGCCGGTCCACCCTACAGGACTTTAGGGTGTGACCACTGTGAATGTTATGAAAGTAATAAAGCCTTATCTATACTATTGTGAATCTTTTGTTTAATGAGCTACTCTATGAAATTATTTTGATATTATGAAGCTTTGCATATTTTGAGTATAATGATGATTTGAGTATTTTTTGGGATTGTGACCTAGTACTGAGTGGACCTTGGTATGTAGCAATTGTCCCTTAACTATGTTGCCACCATAGGTTGTGAATTGCCTATGGCATGACCACCTGAAAAGGGTGAATTGTCGTCAGGTATATGCTCCTTAATATCTGAAAAGGTTGATGATCCCATAAGGCTTCTACTTTTGTTGTCCAAAAAGGGTGGTGTTCTCATAAGGACCTCATCTTATAATATATCGAAAAGGAAAGAGTTCCCGTAAGGTAATAAAAAAGGATATTGCTCCCATAAGGTCTTTATGAAGCAATTTCTGAAATGGGAGAGTTCATGTAAGGTGAGTATTGTGTTTACCTTGGCAAAGTAGACAACTACTAGTTAGGTTTCGAGTGAACATCGGAATTTCAAGTAGTAGCTCACTTGGACTTATATGTCAATTGTGATCCCTTTCCACTATGTATGGTATGTTATATGATTTGATGACCCCTCAAGCATATTATGAATAAGGCATTGAGCACAAATAACATATTGAGCTAATAATTATTGATTACAATTCTACATATTTTTTAATTTATGTTCGTTTTCTCATTGTACCATGCATACTTAGTACATTTCAAGTACTAACACATACTTTTCACCTATATGATCTAACCATGTAGGGATCGGAGCTCCTATTCATCCTCCTCCCCCACGTGGCTAGACTATTCAATTGAAGATCAATTTATTTAGACATGTATATTTTTGGATACTATGTTTTTAGGGTTAGCCCAGGAGATATCTTGGCTCCCATTTCATTTGTATTAGAGGTGTTAGATATTTGGATATGTAAGTTATGAGTTCAACTCTTATTTTTACTATGCATTATGAAAGACTCGTTTACTCCCTTATTCCCTCCTACGTGTTAAATGCTTCTTGTATATTTAAGAAGAAGTCCTAAGCCCATAATTGCCCCATAGCGTGAGGCATACTTAACCACCCATTAGACTTTATTTGCTATATGACCTATAATTATCCTTTTTCCAATAATATTGCCATAGCGTGAGTCCAAAGTCCTGTTTTCCCCAGAAATTATGTGTTATTTACTTTAAACTTTTTTCTTCCACAACCAAGGATGTGCCATGAATGCTTAAGAGGCTTCTTTGGAGTTCCTTTGGGTTCTCTATTCGCCATGTCACATCTAGTTCCTAGGCATGGGGTATGACAAAGATTGGTATCAAAGAACTAGGTTTTTAAATGGTCCTCAAAAATCAAATACACGACATCATGTAGAGTCTTGTTCATGATTGTGAAGTGTGCCACAACTATGAATAAGAGGCTATGAAGTATTTTCGGAATGATTCATTTCTTCGTATTCTATGTCATGCCTTATGCTTAAGTTAAGGTTTCCCTTATTTTAATGGATAGTCTTTTTCTCTTCTAGATCATGCCTTAAAGGTAAGCAGCTCAAAGATCCTTCATTCCCGAGGGTGAATCAGCCCTTCTAACTCCACAAGTACATAAAGAGAAGAAGGGGTTGAATATCAAAATATCATTGCCTTTTTGCCATAAGTAGTGACCAACAAAATGAACCAATGAGCTCAAGCTTCTCATGCTCCTTCTCTGGCCACAAAGGTGAGGGGTTTTGCAAAGATGAACTTGTTGGAGTTCTATGGATCCAAAATTGAAGAAGATCCTTAGGAATTCATTGATGAGATGTACAAGGTGCTTGCTATTATGAGGGTTAGTTAGGAAGCTAAGGTGAAATTTGCTGCCTATTAGCTCAAAGGCCTCATAGAAATTTGGTTTACCCAATCAAAGCTGTTGGGAGTGATGATTTCCTCAATCGATTCTTTGTAATAGAGCTATGGAAGGCAATGATGATGGAGTTCATAAACCTTAAGCAAGGTTCTATGAGTGTTAGGGAGTATTCCCTTAAGTTCAACAATCTTGCAAAGTATGCTCCTTACTTGGTTGCTGATCTTGGGGAAAGGATGCACAAGTTTCTGTCGGGAGTGTCCAACCTAATCAATAAAGAATGTCACACCACCATGCTTATAGGAGATGTGTAGTTGTCTCAGCTCATGACTTACGCCAGTAACTCAAAGGAGAGAAGCTTAGAAAAAGAAGGATTGAAGAGTCCAAAAAGGCTCAGTATGATGGTGGTTTTTTTTAAGATACAAAAGGTGGTCGCTTCAAAATGCCACAAATTCCAAGAACAAGGGCCCTCCAATATTCAATCTCAAAATTTGCTAAATATATGGTGCCCAACCCTAGAGCTCAAGTAGTTAATAGTGGTCAATTTTTTCCTAAGTGTGTATGGTGTGGTAAAAATCATTGTGGTAGTGTTATAGAGATGTGGGTGCTCGCTTCAAGTGTGGCAAAATGGGCCACAAGATTGAGAATTATCCAAAAAAGAGTAGAGATGGTCATCCCCAAGGATAAGATACTCATGGTGAACATAGGGCACAAGGTGGTCAATAAGGGGGTGCTCCACGTCACACTCACTTTTATGCTCTTTAAGGAAGGCACAGGGTGGATGAGGTACCTGATGTTGTTACTAGTGTGTTAAAGATCTTCAATCTTGACATATATACTTTATTGAATCTGGGTGTCACTCTATCTTTCATTACTCCTTTTGTTGCTAATAGACTTCATGTGTATCCTGAGTTATTGTATGAAGCCTTTGAAGTGTCTACCTTCGTTTGTGAGTCTATTGTTGCTAAAAAAGTTTATAGGGGGTGTCCTGTGTCTATTTTGCATAAACTCGTCCCTTGTGATTTTGTTAAACTAAATATGGTAGATTTTGATATCATTCTTGGGATGGATTAGTTTCAAGTATATCATGGTTCTATAGATTGTGGAGCCCACAATGTTAGGTTCTAATTTCCTAATGAACCCATCCTTGAGTGGGTAGGTCATGATTTGGTGGTTAGTTCATCTCTTCTTTTAAGGCTTGGGAGTTGATCTATAAGGGTTCCGTATACTATTTTGTAAGGGTTAGGGATGTTAACTCTAAATTCCCTCCTATTGAGTCAGTTCTAGTGGTTAATAAGTTTGTTGATGTCTTTTTTGATGAACTCCCTCATGTCTCTCCTGAAAGATAGATTTTGGTGTAGACTTCCTCCCTGATATCTAACCCATTTCTATTCCCCCTTACCGCATGGACACAAAGGAGTTGAAGGACCAATTAAAAGATTTGCTAGAGAAGATCTTCACAAGGCCTAGTAACTCACCTTGGGGTGTACCGATGTTATTTGTGAGGAAGAAAGATGTCTCCCTTTGAATGATCATCGATTATTGGAAACTCAACAAGGTCACCATGAACAACAAGTATCCTTTTCCAAGGATAGATGACCTATTTGATCAAATTCAAGGGGCTAGCCACTTCTCAATGATCGGCCTTCGGTCTAGATACCATCAACTTAGCATAAGGGAGTGTGACATTCCAAATGGCCTTCCACACGAGATATGGGCATTTTGAGTTCGTGGTATGTACTTTGACCTAGCTAATGCTCTGGCAATATTTATGGATCTCATAAATAGGGTATTTAAACCCTACCTCGACATGTTTGTGATGGTATTTATAAATAATATTTTGATTTATACTCAGATTGAAGAGGAAAACGTAAAATATTTGAGGGTAGTGTTACAAAAGTTATGGGAAGAAAGATTGTTAGATAAGTTCAACTGATGTGAATTTTTGGTTAAAGGAAGTTTCCTTCCTAGGGCATGTGGTTTTAGGTGAAGAGGTTAACGTGGATTTGAAAAAGATGGAGATGGTAAGGAATTGGCCTAGACTATTGACTCTAACAAATATTAGGTGTTTTTTGGGTTTAGCAGGGTACGACCAAACTATTTGTCGAGGGTTTCTCTTCAATTGCCTCTCCCTTGATGAAGTTGACACAAAAGAACACCAAATTTGTATGGACCTATGAATATAAAAGAAGTTTTCTAAAATTTGAAGGATAAACTTACATCGGCTCCTATTTTGGCTCTACTGAAAGGGTTAGAAAGGTTTGTAGTGTATTGTGATACGTTGAGGGTTGGTTTGGGGTGTGTATTGATGCAAAATGACAAAGTCATTGCATATGCTTCTAGTAAACTAAAGGTACATAAGCGCAATTACCCTACCCATGATCTCGAATTAGTGGTGGTGGTATTCTCCTTGAAGATATGATGTCATTATCTATATAGGGTTCATGTAGATGTGTTCACAGACCATAAAAGCCTCTAGTAAGCGTTCACCCAAAGATATCTAAAGATAAGGCAAAGGAGGTAGTTGTAACTCCTTAAACATTATGACGTGAGTGTGCACTAATGTGCTATCAAAATACAACACTTTTGATGTTTAAAACTTGGAATTTTATGTGTTCTCAATGCGATATTAGTTTATTTTATGTGTTTTTGTGTTATATTTACATTATTCTACAATTAACCTTGATTTTGGGAAGAAAGTGCAGAAGTTGATGATATTGATGTAGTATAAGACCTTTCATAGGCCGTAGTTCACTTTATATGCTGTGAAGTGGGTTTCATAGATAATTCCAATGAGGTGCTAATTCTCTGAAATTGATTTTGCAAATATGCAGACAGGTGGTGGATTGATTTACAAATCGTAGAACATGGTTTGTGTCCTGAAGATCAGTGATAAGGGACTTTCTAAAGATTCATTAGATGAAACCCTCTAAGGATCATAAATCACTTTACGAGTCATAGAGCGGCATCATAGAATCGAAGTCATGTTTTCTAGCAACATTGTAAGAGACCCTGATTACGGGCCATGGAATACGATACAACCCGTAAACTTGATTATGAGGCATGTTAACCTAGCTGTCCTATTGTGTTTAGGACTTGTATTTTAAATAATATAAATAGGTTCTTTAGGTTATTTTACATATAGCACACAGAGTATTCGACAATTAGAGAGGAAAAATAGTGAGATTGAGTAGAGATAACATTGTAGAGTTTTGAGAAACACTTGTAATTTGATTTGATCTTTAATCTTGTGATTCTCTTTAAAGTTGGATTTGATTGTTTTAATTCAATTATGTAAGTGCTCTATTATGTTATTCTAATTCATAAGTATTGCATCTACACAGATCCCGAGTAACAAAATCCACAACTAGGGTTATGGGAACCACGAAGAACTAACAAGGTAAAACTGAATAATTAATAATTCTTGGAAGGTGCGTATGCATATATTAATTAATTCTCTTTGTTTTGCATGTTTCCTAGTGGCGGCCAAGTTGGTTAATCCTGAGTTTAATATACATAAGAACTTCAATTTGACAAACAAATCGGTTTCCAGATTAGGATTGTCATATGATAGTATTCCTTGTTGTATTAATGGTTGCATATTATACTACAAGACTGATAGTGAATTGGAAAATTATAAACTTTGTGGTCATACTCATTATAAGAGAACTGCTACTAGAAAGATGATTAACGCGATGCATTAGTTACCTCTTATTCTTAAAGTGAATAGATTGTATACATTAATGAGGTATGTTGCCAGATATGAGATGACATCGTAAATATAAAAGATCATCAAGTGTGTTGTTTCATCCATCTGATGGAGAAGAATGAAAATATTTTGATAAAGTATATCTTGACTTTTGTAGAGAGTCTAGAAATGTCAGATTAGGGCTGTGCACAGATGGTTTTACACATTCTCTAATTCTGCCTCACCTTATTCTTACTTGCCCGTAATCTTCCTCTTGAAATATGCATGAGAAGTTCATTCGTATTTTTAAGTTAGGTTATTCCTTGTCCCCATAATCAAAAAAGTTTGATTGATATCTATCTACAACCATTGATAGATGAACTTAAATATCTCTGGTTTGAAAGTGTAGTGTCATATGACATATCAAGTAAGAAGAATTTTGTTATGTGTGCTTTTTTAATGTGGAATAGTAATGATTTTTATACATATGGTTTGTTTTCCGGTTTGATTATTTTTGGAAAGCTTGCTTGTCGTCCTATAACATATCAAGGATTTCATCCTATAGTGTGGAAGGAAAAATTCATGGTTTAGTTGTGGTTGCCAATTCTTGCCAATAGATCACCAACTTTAAAATATGAATCATGCCTTCAAAAAAATAGGGTTGACAATAACCCCCCACCTCCATCATTGATAAGGAATCAAATTTGGGAGAGAGTTTCACAACTACTTAAACTAACATAGTCTTTACCTTCTAGACTTCCTGGATATAGCATTGAACATAACTGAACCAAACAAAGAATGTTTTTGGAGTTGTTACATTGGAAGGATAATGTCATGCGGCTTATATGATGCATATGAAGAAAAATTATTTTAACTACTTATTTAACAAAGTTATGGATGTCAAGGGGAACATGAAAGACAACCCAAGAGCTACATTGAACATAAAGGAATATTGTAGGAAAAAGGAATTGTGGCTGTGGGAACTACCAAATGGCCAAATTGTCAAGTCCAAAGCTATTATTTCATTCACAATGGGTGAGAAACATGAAATATGTCAGTGGATCAAAAATTTGAGGATCCCAGAATGATATGTTTCAAATTTAGGCAAGATGAAGGGAAGCTGATAGGTACTAAAGTCATGATGGTCATGTATTTATGGAAACTTTGATTCCTATTGCTTTTAGAAATTTACCGTAAAGTATATAGAAGACAATCATCAAGATAAATATTTTATTTATAGATTTATGTTCTGGCTAGTAGTTGGAAAGTTGTTTAGATATGATGGACAAAAATATTCATGTTATTACTACAAAGCTAGAGAAGGTCTTTCTATATGTCTTATTTGATGTTATGAAGCATATTCCGATTCATCTTGTACAAGAAGCCTGACTTGAAGGTTCTGTTCAAATATGGTAGATGCATCAATTGGAAAGGTAATGGTTTTTTCCTATATAGGTAAATTCATTTTATAATCTAATCATTGGTTAATATATTTTCACAAATACATATAGAAAAATTGGAGGCTACAAACCTTCAATTTAGCAAAGGGGACAGATGGAAGGATCAATTATGCAAGCCCATATTGCCTGAGAAACTTCTGACTTTGCTCCCATTACTTTGGGGATAAGGGTCCACGCAGGAGAAATAGGCCAAATTGTAATAATGGGGGTGATGGTGATCACATGTTTCCACCTACTTCAATTTTTAATCAAAACGATCGAGGATCTAAAAGGCATGGAAAGTGAAATCCCACTACTGTGGAAAAATAATTAGTATGACCCATATTTTGCTTAATTGTCCTGAAATTCAGCCATATCTTGAGTAAGTGTTAAATTATATTATCAAATTACATAGTAATATATGAGTACTAACTGGCAAAAGTGTATGTGTCAATAAGAGCCTATTCGTAAACACGTGGGGCAATGAAGCTAAATATATATACAAGGTTTCTGACGTGGTTAAAGAAATATGTATTTGTGAAAGGTTAAGCATATTAGACCGATAATTACAATGTATTCATTTTATACTGAATTGTATTATCATGAATACAATTTGTAGGTTTATGGCGAATACTCAAACATCGAACATGCACCATATGTTCGAGAGAGCTCACTCTGGCCTGATTCTTAAATTCTTGCAATGCAAACTGTATAAATGATTTTAAGTTTCAAATTGAGGAAGTTTCATGTATAAGAAAACTTATACTAGTTGTGTGTGCATTCAAGGTGATTTTGATGGTAATGATGTAAGGACCCAGACCTCGGGATGCCTTAGTAATGCTAAAAAAATTGGGTTTCCAATGTTTTGACCAAGGTGATCTCACTAGGGTCACCTCCATGAGCTGTAGAGAGGTCCACGAATAGTGAAGGGAGCCTTGGGGTGACCCTTACACATTTACATGTCTTTTTGTAGTTTCAAGGAAGGATCAAGGTATGTGGCCCTCCACTGACCCTTTCACGATTTGTGGTCCTCACCATTGGCCATGAAAGGAGCTCGTGGGATGTACCCTTAGATTAAGAGCAGCCGTGTGGCTAAAGATGCCACTAGGGAACCTTGTACGAGTCGAGCAACCCACCATGACTTATTTTGGGTTCTCATGAAGGCCTAGTCCATGAAACGTTCTAAGTATCAAAGTACTATCTTAACAATAAGGCACATTCCTTGGGCACTTGTACAATCTGTGGAGCTCTGTACGACTTATGAATAGCTTTCGTAGAGATGGCCAAGTTATCTCTCAAGGTATTCCATTTTTAGGCTAGTCCCTTAACCTCCAAAATTAGTTTCATCACTTCCGTATCACTCCACGCACAAAATAATACTTATTCCCTCATTCACTCGTTCAAAATGCTTTATGAATCCTCCTTTCAAGTTCTAATTGAATGATCTCCATGGAACCTTCAAGCTCAAGGTAAATTCATTTTCGAGCATACAATATAAGCTTATTTATATGATTTAGGGTCATCCTGGGTATCCTTCATCAAGCCAAGTTCAAAAGAATTGCATTAGCTAAGATTTTCACATTAACCGATAGAAGGGTCAAATTTGAATGTTAATATCTCTTAGCATAAAATGAACTGGGTGGACTAGAACTACCAAAGTGAATCCCATTTCATTAACTTTCCAACGCATCTAATTTTACCTAATACTGAGTTAGGATCAAGAAGTTATGGCCATTTTTTAATGCTCGTCCGTGCAGGGGCCGTGCTACATTCCCTCCATTTTGACTAAGAAGACCACTACATGCACTTGTATAGTCCGTACAAGCTACCACGGTCCATGGTAATGCTTCCATGATGAAATACTATATTATTTACTTTGTGTTCTTCCATGGACACTTTGTACAGACTATGGTGTGCTTTCAAGGGACCCTAGACACTTTTTTAAGTCCACTGCATTAATTGTTTTTTGGTAGTAACGTTAGTTTATTCAAAAGGTCTTTTAGTATTGTGGAATCCATCCTAAGCCCCTAAATCAGATTATACTCACCATTTTACATTCATTCACTCTCCTTACACAAAAACTATAGAATTCAATTCCTAAACTCTGTCTTCAAGTCTTCTAATTTGAGATTCCAGCTAGAAATTCAAGGAAGTTTTCAATTCAAGCCAATTCCATCTTAATTCTTCTAGATTTGTATGCTATGTGGGATTGATTCATAGTCCCTTTCAACCATCAAGACCCCAAGAATTTCTTACTTCCTAAATTATAAATTTCAAGCTTACTTTGAATGTGTATCTTTTACATTAATGTTGATTTGATTCAATTGAGATGTGGATTGTACTTAATTGATGTTTTAAAGTTATTTAGCCCTAATAATATAAGTTTTATTGATACTATCAAGGTTTGAATATGCATGTCCCTTTAGATATTGAATTTGGGCATGTGTGATCTCAATTATACTTTAAATGTAAATGTCATCATGGATATACTTGGATTTCATATTATGATGTTGTTTAAAATATGAATCTCTATTGCCTATGCTATTCTCAATCATTCATGGTATATGCATACATAAATATGATTTTCATAAAGTTCACAAGGTGGGCTAAGTACTAATTATGATGATGATGATATTTTCAGACAAAGTATGTGTATGACAAGAATGTGGTCATATAATATTATAATATGGCTATTTGAGCAATTATGGGTATTTAAACCATTATGATGAAGGAAGTACTCCTACTCATGCAAGTACAACATGAAGTATGATTTGGCTTTTTAGCTCAAGTATGCATGATTATGAGGAATGTTTGGCTTCTAAGTCTAAGTATGCATTGTTATGTTTTGATAGGACTTATGCCTCTTTTACAAGCACGTATATGTGTATCTATTCTTATGGAATGATGACTTAGCACCAAGTAGTCTTGTGTGAGAGGCGATATCCCCATGGTCCCTTATATAAATTCTTAAGTCCCATAACTATGTGGCAAACTTAGGTTCATGTTTATTCTCTTTTTAAGGGATGATTATGTTAAAGATCTATCTTTGTCAAGTAAGTCACCTCTTTATTCATTATAGGAAGGATGACGAAGTTTCAAATTATAGCTTACTTGGTCTTAGGTCGTTTAGGTCTCATACCTATTATGTTTAAAGTATTTTTCGCATTTAATACATCTGTGAGACTTGTTTTGGGACTCTTAGATTTCCATTATCTATACACTTATTGGCCCTAGGTTTGGGTTGATAGAGATGATATCATAGCACTAGATTTACAAATTATCCTCAGAGTATAAGATGTTACGTCAAGTAAAGTCTTACTCACAGGTGTGAAGTGTTTCTTGTCTATGTGTAGGAGGCTACGACTTGTTTTAGGAAATGTTTTTCATGATTCATATCATGTCATGGAACATGCCTTAGGGTTTACTCTCTCCCTCTCTCCCTACCAAATTGGGATATTTACTTTGGTAATGTAATCCAGGCAAGGAAGATGTTGTAGCTAATCTTATAGATGACGTCAAATAGGAGTTAGTGAAGGATGTGCACCATTTGACAAAATTGGGGAATAGGTTTCAATAAATCTAATGATGGTTTCGTTGATGTTCAGAATAAGGCTGAATCTTTCATGGTTGTTAATGGCAAGGTAGAGCAAGACTTAGACCCACCATTGGTTGTATTGAAGAGGTTGGTTGCTCAAAAGAAGATAGAGGTTTTCTCCTAAGGGGAAGATGGTGTAATTTTGTGCCAAGATTGATTATGTGTTTCGAATGTTGATGGTCTTAGGAAGGTGTTTATGAGAGAAGGACACAACACTCTTTATCCTATATATCTGGGATCCACCAAGATATATCGAGATTTGATGAAAATTCATTCGTGCCATGGTATTAAGAAGGACATAGCTAGATTTGCATCTAAATACTCTAATTGCAAATAATTGAAGGTGGAACATCAAAGGCCCAGTTAGTTGACCCAAGATATTAAAATTCCTACTTGGAAATAAAAGAATGTGAATATAAACTTTATGATTGGGTTTCCCCGCACCCGAAAGCGATTTGGTTTCCTGTGCATAATTGTTGAAAAAATGACCAAATTGTCTCACTTCATACCAATTAAGACTACTTTAATGCTAAAGATTATGCAAACTTATGTATTCAAGAGTTGGTTATATTGCATGTGTTCCTATGTTTATTATATCGAATCATGGTACCCAACTTACTTCTCACATTTAGAAATTATTTCAAAAAGGGCTTGGCACTAAGGTGAAGTTAACTACTGGTTTTAATCCTCAAACTAATGGTCAAGCTAAAAGGATAACTCAAACTTTGAAGGACATGTTGAAGGCTTATGTGTTGGAGTTCATGGAAAATTAGGATGATAATCTACCACTTATCGATTTTGCCTATAACAATAGATTTCATGCTAGCATTAGTATAACACCATTTGAGACTTTGTATAGAAGAAGGTGTAAGTACCTGGTAGGATGGTTCGTGTTAAGTGAGATGATATTTATTAGCCCAGAATTGGCATTGGGGGCCATAGAAAAGGTGAAGTTGATACGATAAAGGTTGAAGGTAGCTCAAAGTCATCAAAAGTATTATTAGGATGTTAGGAAGAGAGATCTTGAGTTTCTTATTGGTGATTGGGTGTATGTGAAGGTTTCTCCTATGAAGTGTGTAATGCAATTCAGTAAAAAGGGCAAGTGAAGTCCTCAGTGTGTAAGTCCTTATGATATTGTTGAGCAGATTAGCAATGTGGCTCATAGGTTGTTTTGTCTTTAGATATGAGTTCCGTTGACCAAGTGTTCAATGTGTCCATGTTAAGGAAGTTGATTGGTTAGCTTAGTTCAATTGTGCCTTTGGAAGGTATTGAGGTGAAAATACTTGACTTATGAAGAGGTTCCAATTGAAATTTTGGATAGGCAAATTAAAAGGCTTTGTGACAAGGATATTGCTTTGGGTTTTGGTGCTGCTTTAGAGGAATCGACATGTTGAAAGTGCTACATGGGAAGTGGAATCAAGTATGATGTGATGATACCCCTATATTTTACAATCTATTCAAGCCTAACTATTAGGTTCTTCCTATTCTAAATGGTCCTACTTCTTTCACTCTTATGCTTTCGTCACATGACATGCATACATGTACACGAAAATGATTTAAAATGATGTTTTGATACGAGTTTTAATAATTTCATGATTTTTAAGTGATGAGTTAGCCATTGCGTCTTCATGTTGAAATGTTTCATGATCAAGTCAAGCATTTCAAGCCATGTTCTAGCTTATTCAAGGATGAATATTCCCAAAGGGTAGATGATGTAAGGGCCCAGAGCTAGGGAGGCCTTATCGACGCTTAAAAAATTAGGTTTCCAATGTTTTGACCAAGGTGCCTTACCAGAGTCACCTCCACGAGCCGTGGAGAGGTCCATGAGCCATGAAGGGAGCCTTGGGTGATCCTTGGACATATATATGTCTTTTCGTTGCTGAAAAGAAGGATAAAGGTATATGGCCTCCACTGAGCTTTTCACGGTTCGTGGTCCTCACCACTGGCCATGAAAATTGCTCGTGGTAGGTGCCCTTAGCTTGAGAGCAGCCATGTGGCTAAGGATGCCTGTCACGACCCAGCCCAAGGGCCGTGAATAGTGCCAATAGGGCACCCAAAAATACACTTATGCCGCATCTCCATTTCCAATAGCTACGGGATTCCACAAAAATTTCGACAGAGTTTCCTCTGTTTTTCTATCCAACCCCACCTACAAATAGCGAACCCAACAGTACCAGACATTACTATAAGAACAGATATACATACATATATGCGGGCCGACAAGGTCACCGCTGCGGAAGAGCTGCCCAACAAATATATCATACAAATGAGATCATACCAACATAGTTTCCAACACCCACATGTGTCCACAGACCTCTATGTACAGTAATCCGACCACACGACGGGACAGGGCCCCGTCATACCCTCGGATACATATATATATAAATGTAAAATATAAAACAAACGTGTACAAGCATATAACAATGATTTGCTCCTGATGCAAGGGAGAACTTCAACGATAGGCAAAATTCCTAAGAAGGCGACCCTCCAACCTGCTCGTCTGTACCTATGGGCATGAATGTAGCCCCCAAAAGGAGGGGGTCAGTACGAAATACATACCAAATATGTAAAGCAGAAAGCCCGAAATGTGAGTGAAAGCAACAATCCAAATAAGAAAGTATA
>JAOTQJ010058210.1:0-13966 GCA_025642045.1 Solanum sejunctum
GGACAGCATAACGTTACCTTCCTTCGCTACATTTCGACGTCGACAACTCCAAACCTATTCCAACTTTAACCAAACTGCTCCAGCAACATTTATACATACAACCAGCTATGAAGTTTCATAACAGAAACAAATTAGTTATTAAGGATGTGAAGCAATAGCTTACTTTCCAACAGTCCACAAGTTCATACGAAGCACATAATTGCAATATCATATAGCGACTCACTTTTGTGGAATGTAACAGTAATTAATCAACCTTTTTACACTTTTGTAAAACCAATCTTTTCTGCATAATAAAGTATGAATACATCGTAAATCCATCCAACAAGATAAAAACCTCTTAATTAACAAGAAACGCACACAAGAATCCCTAGTACACAATCTGTCCAGAAATTCCAAAACCTACATATTAACATATACTTCTTGTTTTTCATGAGAGAACTATACTAAACACATGTGTAAATTTACTTACCACTTGCTTCAAGGTGTAAAGCTTCTCCAAGAACCCTAGGAGAATCATTTAGCTTCTTTGCAAGGTGAATAAAGAAGAATAATAACGTTGGGAGAAAGCAAAAGATTTTCCAAGTTAAAGTGAATGGATATTTGCTGCTTATAACCCCTCTTTATATTACCACTTTGGCCGACCTTCTGTTGGAATTTTGATCATGTTACACCACATATTACTATGCTACTTATTTAGTTGGTTTTCCATTAAAGTTGGGCAAAAATGGGTCTCCAAGTTGATGGATTTGGGCTCCCTATTTTGCCAACCTTTCTTACTTAGTTTTGGGCCCAAAGTATCCAAGTGTTTAAGATGTCATTGGGCCTTCCTTACTATCATCCTTGGAATGTAAATATAGTTCATATGCGATATTAAATCATGTCCCAAAGTTACACCTTTAACATGGACTTTATGCATAATCGAACTTAGATAAATTCGACGTCGAGCCTCGTCTCCGTTTAACTAACGATATTAAGTTAAGCAAGTAGCTGACTCACCTTCTTGCTTCCTATGTCCTACAAGTACCTCAATTCTCTAACTTCATTTTAAGGACTTATTCTCCTTAATTTGACACAAAACATGTATATACTTGTCTCTGCTAAGTGTTAGACGCACATATAGCCCATTAACACAAGATTCAAGCACTTGTGAAAGTTAGCGCTGATTTGTCCAAACCATATCATATTTCATCTGCATTGTGCCAATATTGTAAGGTGTGGGGTGTTACATATAATTAGGACCAAATTACACTTGTCGGATTGTCTCCTCTGAGATATCAACTCTTCTTTCTCAAACTGTCACCAGCTGTAGCCTCGGCTGCTCAATTGATCTTTTGTTCTTTGGTAGCCTCCACGGAGTGTAGCAAAGTACGTTGCATGGAACTCGCGTACTACATAAGGGGCATATTTGCCTAGCTGCTTTGTGGACTAATGTAGCCCATGCTCATCCAATCCAACATCCAATCGAGGCACTCTATCTAAGCTCGAGGAATTCAGTCGGGACTGTTCATGAAAATGTCAAACTAGTTTGTCTTACCCTTTTATCTCCAACCCTTGGTTATATATTTCCTTCCTCCCAGGGATGCACCATCTGCGGTTGTCTTAGGGCTGGGACGGGACCTCCTCCTATTGAGAAGTGCTCTCTAACTCTAACTCTATAACAGAGTCTGAGGGGGTCATCTACGGTAAGCTGCTATTTGACCCATCCCCATTGCCTTGTTGTTCCTCCTCTTTAGACAGGGAGGAACTACTCACTCCCATTGATGTTTGAGCTATAGGTGCCCGAGTCTGAGGTCCATTGGCCTCCGGGTCTAACCTAACTCTGTAGACTTCCACAGATCCCTCAGATTGTTCGGTGTCGGAGGATTCATCCCGCAACCTCCGTTGTAGAGCTTGAATTGGCCATTTGTCTTTTGGAGACATTTTATTAGCAAATAACCCAAAAAGCAACATTTAAGTCCAAGACGTTCGATCCACTGAAATACTTAACTAAGAACAAGAAATCAAAATAATTAACAAGTAATTATGCACTGATATAACTGTAGATATGCAGGTACAAGTGCAATTTCGCCTCTAGGGTGAAGTACGAGTCATAGATTGGCCTCGTAGAATGATTTGTTCCTCTAAAAATGCTTTATGATCAAATATATGAGACACAGTTATGAATCATAGGATGGCCTATGAGTCATAGTCCTAGTCTCGTACCTAGTTGCAGAAACATTTTTGAAACTTAACAAAGTTTATGAGACCCTCCCCACGATACATACCAAGTACTTTGAATCTTATGTAGGTCTCGTATGAGAAATATGAAGGGACTACAGGTGATTGATGCTTGCTATGCGGGGCCACTATGACTCGCATAGGAACTTATGAGTCATAGGAGTGCCTCATAGCTGAGCACTGAAGTCACTCGCAATGCCTAACTATTTCCCACACTAAGCACAAATTAACACCAAATTCAACTATATCATGAAAATAACCACAAAGCATGACTAAATGGCATATAATCAATTCCATATTAGCATTGGCAATTTAAAACAACTATTTATCCCTAGGAATCAAAACCAGTTCAACCAAACGTCAAGAACACTGAAAGAATTCAACAATCTAAACTAATTCTTTACATGTCCACAACATTCCAAGGAAGTGCAATCACCATTCACAACGATTCAATCAAACCCACATGTTCAAGCATACGAATTCACCCCCATACCACCTAATGTTTAATTTTGACAACCATACAAACCCCACGTGAGCAACATTAATACATTACATATCTAACATTACAAATGTCATACTCATAATCACGCACTCAAGCTTTTCTACAAGGTTCACTTAACAACTCAGTTCTTTGAAGGCCTATAAAACCTAGATTACAAGTCTAGCATAATAATCAATGTAAGGCATGTTTAAACATGATAAACTAAACTTTTACTCATATAGGGAACAAACTCATCAACAAAAGATTGAGAAATGTAATCGAAGAGCTTACCAATTAAATTAAGAAATAAAACAAATCAAAGAGAGATGGATTTCGCATTCAAACACTGGAATATATACTCTCGCCAGAATCTTCACCGGAGAATGATGTGGGTAGTTGGGATTTTGGTCGGAGAACGATTTACGAGATGAAGAAGGGCTTTTCTGTCGACTTAGTGTAAGAAATTTTAGAATTTTGGGTCAAAAATAATTTTGACCCCTTTTATAAGTAAATTGGGTTAGATTTTAAAAAGCTACAGATCGGGTCAAAGAGACCCTGACTATGAGTCATAGGTCATCCTATGACTCGTATGTCCCAGTCTCATACTAGACCCAACATTTGATAAAAATTTAGGAATCATACTTGGGCACTATTAACACCACTTACAACTCGTAAGGGATCCTGCGAATCATAAGGTTTGCTCGTAGTGTATATGCCAACTTTAGATACTTACTATTTACATCTTTGAGGAATATGTAACACCTTACATATTATAACATTAGTTCTATGCAAATGAAACATGATATGGATTTTCAAATTGGCACAAATTTTTAAAAGTACTTGAATCTCGTATTAGAGGGCGATGTGTATATGTAACACTGAAGATGGTCGAGTGTCAATAAGTTTTATGTCAAATTGAGGAGATCACGACCTTAATTGAGGTGAAAAAGTGAGGTGATTGTAGGACTTAGGAAGCTAGCAAGTGAGTCACCTACTTTCTTAGCTTAAATTTGCTAGCTAAATGGAGATGAGACCCGACGTCGAACTTGTCCAAGTCCGATTATGAATAAAGTCCGTGTTAAGGGTGTAAATTTAGCTCATCTTTTAGCATCCTAAACGGAAAGCCCTAGATGAATAATAAAAGGGCCCAAATACAACACAACCCACTTGGCTAATTGGGCCTAAACTAAGTGAAGAAGAATTTAGAAAATGGGCAGCCAAGGCCCATCAACTTTGAGACCAATTTAGGCCTAAGTGTAAAGGCCAAGCTGCAGCTTCACAAGGTTATTAATATGTTTTAATATGTGGTGAAAGTTCCAAAATAAAGTCCACCAATGAGAAAATAGTTCCTTAATTCATTTCACTTTGGAACAAATTTTCAGCTTTTCTAAAGACTTGTTTTCTTTTTATTTCACTTCATAAGGCAGCCTACACAAACCTCTAGGGTTTTTGTAGTAAACCTAAAGTTTGAAGGCTAAGGTAAGAGTAAATATATATTTATTTGTTATACTTATCCCATGACAAACAAGAAGTATATGCTAGTTATGTTTGTGCTGAAATTTTGGACAACATGTGTCCTAAGGATTGTTATGAACTTTTTTAGTTGTTCAAGAGGATTTTATCTTCTTTGTTTGCTGAATTATGAAGTAAGACTTATGTTTATAACAAGGTTTAGTTTGTTAGTTATGTAACTTAGCTGCTGCACCACTTTTATAGTCCACAAAAGTGAGTCCTTATAGGATATCTCAATTGTGTTCTAAGTATGAACTTGCGGGCTGATGGATGGAAGGCTATTGCCTCACGTCCTTCATGACTTATTTGGTACTATTTTAAGACTATTTTAAGGCTATTGTTATATATAGATGTGTTGAGGACATTTTGGTTAACGTTAGAACAGGTTTGGGACTGTCGATGTCAAAATGGGGCAAAGGGACGTAACGTTATACTGCCTATATGTATGTTGCATAGAATTGTTATGTGTTGTGCTCTATGGGCTGTTGTAAGACTTTTATGGCACTAGAATAGGATGCACATGATATGTTTATGAGAATTTGTACTATAAAATATGATTAGGGGCAGAAAGGTTTAAAGAATACGCTTGGATTTATAATTGTTCGCTTATTACCAGATGTTGATGTTTGTGAGATTGGGCTGCCAAGATGTATCTATTGGCTACTACTGCTAGTTTTGTCACCTACTATGTTGTATATAAATATTTGGAGGAAGGGAAGGCTATCTAAAGGTAATAACCAGGTCATAGAACGAGGTTTGTAAGGCTACTTGATTTCATATTATTTGGCATGAAACATAGATGCCTCCTTGTCACATAAAGGCACTTATCGACTCCAACACAACTATTATCCATGTCTCAACTCTCTCACACGTTCATATACACCTATACATAGTCACTTTCAAATCTTCACACATACTTGGATACCAAGATACACGAGTTTGTTCTACTCCTTTTGTTATGGTGTTGTATTTTGTGATTATTTAAGTGTCATATGTTGTATCTACAGTCCTACAGCTCCAATATTATGACCACCAAAAGAATCATCTCAAAGGTAATTAAAAATAAAGTAAAGTATATTGCTTGTTTATTGGTGGTAACCCGAGGGGTGGAAGAATCACCTAGACAGGGTCGATCCTATCATGGGGGGTAGCCCAAAGGGTTAAAGGAAAAGCCTAGCCAGGGCCGATCCCAATATAGATTCACCACTGATCAGCTGGTCATTTGTATTATATGCTATACACAGATTATATAGTAAAGGTATAGTAACAAAAAGAACATAAAGTACATGATCCCACAGTATGACTAAGGGTGGTCTCTTATCCTTACACCAGTGCATAGTTTCATTTGAGTTGTTACTTCATATATAGTATTTCCTACCTTACATATTAAGTACATTATCCCATAATGGCATACCTTACGGGGGACCTGCATTTCATACTGCAGGTACAGGTGCTAGTAGATCTCCACAGAATGAGTACAGGATATCTATCTGCTGTTACCAAGGTCCAGTTTAGAGCTTTGTGTGTCTAGAACCTATATTTTTGTATTGTATAATTAGCCGAGGCGGGGCCTGTACTAACCCTTATTTGATACTTTTCCTTATTTAGAGTCTTTGTAGACTATGTAAATTAAATTGTGGTTATGTCTCATACTTCAAACACCATGTCCATAATGGCCTAGCCATATGCATCTCCTTTTGGCTTGTTATCACTGTTTACTTTCCTAAAGGCAAGTTGAACATGGGAATCCCTTATAATATGTATAGAAAGTGTATAGATATAGGTTTGTTTTCCCAGGCCTTATCGACAATGGGTGTTAGTTCGCCCTAATGGTACTTTAGGCATGATAGCATGATTATGAATCACAGTGAAGACTATGAATCATAGTGAAGACTACGACTAGTAGGCCTGCTCGTAGGCATATAGACCTCAAAAAATTTTACAATTACATCTTTGTATCTTAATTTAAATCAAATAACTACTACTACTCTATGTCTCAAGCAAACAAATAATTAGCAAAATGCTTCAGGTGCCTCCCAAGTAGTGCCTTGTTTAATGTCATGGCCGACTTTGTCATCTTCCTTTATCAACTATCATCGAGTATCCACACCTCACTCTTGCATTCATCTAGGTATTTCATGGATTGGTGAATATCAAGCACAACTTTTGCATCATTAACCCTGAATCGCAGGTGACATAAATCCATATCTACTAGTACTCTCCAAGTGGCTAGAAGTGGTCTCCCCAAAATGATGGGCATCTCAAGATCAACTTCATAGACAAGGATCACAAAATTTGTCAAAAAGATGAACTTATCGACTTTAACACGCATATCCAAAAGGATTCTTTCTGGCTTTTTAATGGTTTGATCCACCATAAGCAACGTCATTCGTGTCGGGGCAAGAGTACCAAGGCCAAACTTCTTAAATACATCAAGAGGCAGTTAATTGATGCTTTCTCCTAAGTCACATAATGTTCTTGCAAATTCAATGTCACCAGTAGTGTAAGGGATGGTGAATGCCATAAGGTCTTCTCCGTTTTACACTAGGCATTTGTTCATAATCACACTACATTGTTGGAGTTCTTGCGGGAACTCTTGGATCAAAGTGAGCTTCTTTGTGACCAAATCCTTCATATATTTGGCATATCTGGGCATTTTCTCCAAGGCCTCCAAGAGGAGGTGGTTTTAGGATTAATTTGGTTTTGTCTTGCTCTCCCACCTCTTTGTGCTCTACTCACTTACTCCTTGGACCTTTTTCCTTATTCATCACCTTGCTATTGATGGATCTCTCCTCAACCTCATCATCAACAATTGGCATAGGGCGATCAACATTGCCTTTGCCACTCTGAGTCATCACGACTTTGCAATGCACTTTGTTTTTAGGATTTTTAACCATGTTGCTAGGCAGCTGGCAATAATTCAGTTGGGAGACACTTGCCCAAATTATTGTTCAAGTTGCTTGATTACCATAGAGTGAGACTCATTTTTCTGTTTTATGCTTGAAATATCTATTTTTATCCCTTTAAAAGTCTTATCGTCGTGATCCGCCATCTTCAAAAATTTATTGAACATTTCTTCGATCCTCGATTTACTCAAATTGGAGTCACAGTTGTGAGAAGGCACATAAGGGTCGTTCCTATAGCCCTGTCTTCTCCCCTATTCTGCATCTGTTCTCTTTCTTTCTCATAGTATCCACCCCTGTTATCCTGTATGCTCCATGTCGATTGAAGTTCTGACATTGATTCTCGGAACTTTGCCTCCAATAGTCATAGTTGGACCCTTAAGGGTTATTCCAAAAAGCCGTCGCTTGGTTGCTCACATAACAGTCATCCTCATCAAAGAATTGATCATCATACATAGAAGTAATGGGGGTTGGTAAGCTATTGCCTTCACACTAGCTTGGTTTTGTTTCAAAACCAAATCCATGCTCATACAGAGTTGAACAAGTTGCTCCATAATATCTTCATTCACCTTAGCCTGCTCACTATTTGTGGTAACCACACAAGAACTCTTTGTATTACCACGCTTGCTCTAACCCCATGCTCCTTTGGTCTTCACCACTTGTTTAATTCTTTTGGCCACTAGCTCAAATAGTTGATCAAGAAAAACACCTCCCATGAGTCGTATTGGCGCAAGCTTTGCTATTATAATCAAGTGCTCTATAGAAGATCTCGACCAAAGTATCATCAATAATTTTGTGATTGGGAACCATCCTAAAGTATTTGGTGAATCTATCCGATGTAGTGCTAAGACAGTCTCCAGCCAATTGCTCGAAGTTGTTTATTTGGTCCTTATGCTTTAACTTCTTTGACCTTGGGAAATCTCTTTCTAAGAACACCTTTTGTAGCTCACTCTAACTCGTGATGCTACCTGGAGGTAGCTCAGACAACCATACAGCGACATTGTTAGTCAGTGATAATGGAAACACCCTCTGTCCAATAGCACAAATAAAATCTTTTGTGTCCCCATGACACTTTTGCACACAAAGATGATATTTTGTAGGTGACGGTGGGGATCCTCTAATGGTATCCTTGTGAATAGGACATAGTTTTGGAGCATCTAAAGCAATCCACTTAATTTCGCGAACTTAGCATCTACGTGTAAAGTGGGTAGTACTATAGAACTGATAACATCCATAGCTATAGAGTTCAATAGGTACTGATTATAGCCATAAGCATTTGCATTAAAATCTCTAAGCTGTCGCCAATTAACCCTTGGTGGTGGATTCTCCTCTCTTCATAAGTCTTCCTTATTCGCATGCATATCCTCCCAAACCTCAATATCCTCATTAACTTGAGCAATCCTTCTTTGTAATCGATGGATTTCCAAATTAAGTAGAGTTAAAGGAGTGCCTTGGCTCCGTATGTTGGGCATACAACCTAGTACACCCTGTAAAAGATATCAAACAACAAAAACAAAACAAAAGTAAAGTACAATAGACTTTAGAAGTTAACAGTAGGACTAGCTAATAGTGAAATCAAATCAAAACCTAGTCATATTCCGCAACAATGGTGCCATAATTTTTTGTGATGGTCATGCTCTAATAAGAAAGTTGTTGCTATAGTAAATAACCTAACCAAGGTTAGGGACAAATCAACAGGGAATACAGGGCTTGATTATAAGATTTCACTACTAACCTTCCTAGTATCTATAACTAGAATCACTAAACGGGGAGGGGGTTGTGATTCAAAAAACAACATAAAATAAACACTAATTAAAATATGGGAAATCAATCAATTTTGGGGGCAACTTAGGAATTGTGTTTCCCATGGTTCATTGTCTCAATTACCCTAGATAACATAACTATGATCGGTGAATCATATGTAAGATGGTAACTTAGGATTGTGAAGGTGAAGTTCGAATTTCACCATGGCGCTTGGTCGGCCACCATGGCATGCCAATTAACAATTACCTATTGTCTCAGTCAACTTCTCCTTGGTCAGGTTTGGTCGATTTGATGGGACTACATCAACTGAATCCTGTCATCTACTTCCCTTATCCTATTCGTCCCTACCTTGGTCGAGATTGTGCTAGTAGGTGTGGTTTGGTGTTGACCACTACCAAACAACATTAGTCATAAAGGGTAATAAACAGTACATGTAAAACCCTAATCATAGACATGCACAAAACTGAGGTCATCTCAAGTCAACTACCCATGGTTCCCAAAACCCCAAGTTGTGGGTGCTTAGCTACTCATGGCTAAGATATAACACACAAAAAATGCAAATAATAGACATAGTTGAGAGTTTTACCAATAACAATGAAGGAGATATGCACCACAAGTTGCAAACCCACATGCTTAATTGATCAACAATGAAGGAGATAGGCACCACAAGTTGTAAACCCATAAGCTTAATTGATCAACAATAAGTACAAAACAAGATTTGCAATCCCCAAATTGGGTTAACCAAAAAAGAACAAAAAACTACTCTAATAACCGAAGAAAAGCTTCAAGATATAATAGAGAATCGTCTATTGTAAAAACTCCTCCTCAAAAACCTACTTAATCTATTTATAGTATTTAAAAAACAACCCTAGGAATTATGCAGAAAAGACAGCTAGCATACGAAAAATTTTGCAGTTACAACACATAGGTGTAGTCGGGGTCTCATATCAGGTTCTTGGCATCATAGACTAAACTGATATGACCAATAGGTACAAGTGTTACTTGAGGTACGACTCATATGTTTTTCTCATAGTCTTGTTCTTTGTTTTTCTTGGTCTAGCATTTTGACCCTCTAATTCTTACTAGGAGTCCACCTATACTTGTCATAGTGTGTCTTACAACTCGTAGGATGTCCTTGTAGGAGTGAACTTTACTTGGCAGATTTCTAATTTTTGGTCTCTGATTTCTGCTATGACACTACCCTACAACTAGTATCTTGAGAAATGACTCGTAGGTTGGCTCATAAGGCCTGTACTTCAACAAAATCTGCAACTTTTCTTCCAAAACATGCCAACCTAGCTTTTCTACATGATTAACATAAAAACACATCAAAACACTAAAACTTTTATTTAAGAACTCACAAAATCCCTTGTTTCAGGCATCAAATATGCTGTATTTTGATAGCACATCACTATGAACTTTCTAACAACAATAGAATCAACAAAAGGGTAGACTCTAAAAGTTCATAGGACAACTTGGGAACACTTGAAGCCCACTAGTAACAAGGTAGAATAATGAAAGAGATAGTGGCACCCAGGCCCATCAATGCATACATATCAAAGCCAAAGAAAATTTCAAAATTTTGGTAGCAACATCGGGTGCCTCCTTCCCTCCTTAGCCTGACTGGCACCTTGGCCTTAAGGATCATCATCTCCATCTTGGGATTGAGCATGAACGAAGGCAAGCATTATACTTCTTCAAACAAGGGCCCCCATGGTCGTTCCAATACTTTTGGCATCTAGGCTTAACTACCCCCTCATCACCCCCTTGAGTCTCTTGATCAATATGACCACTATTACACCTTTTCCGAGAGTATAGACAATCAAAAATCTTGTAGTGCATCTTTCCATACCCATAGTATGCACCTATGTTCCTCAAACATGAGCCATCATGGTTACTCTAACACTTTGGGCACTTAAGGTAAGTCCTTCAACTATTTCCCCCTTCAATTTTTACCCTTCTCCTTCCTTCCTTCGAGGCGACCGGGAAATTCTTCATCTTATGCCCATTTCCACCACACTTGTAACAAAACTTATTGCCTACAAAACACCTACCTTGATGCCTCTTGCCAAACAATTGACAACTACCAATAGGGATCCTTTTCTTTTTGAATTCGGGCACTAGTAGTCAAGTGGAAGCCAAAGTTCTATGAATTCGAGACCCTTTGACTCCCCCTCTACACTCTTACCATTTGAAGTCTCAGGGACACTCATTTATTGATCGAGGTGAGTTGCCAATTTTGTCACTACTTTGGCCAATACCCATAGAGCATTGCAAACCTTCATATTTGATATATCACTGTCCTAAGTAGATTGAGACATATTCTTAACACAGTAGTTAAAATAACAAATAAGCCTTAGGGGAGTTAACTCTATCGCATGACATAGATCAAAAGAAGGGAAATATTTCCTAAAATGCCTCAAAGCCTCTCATTCTGTCACGCCCTAAAGTCTCATTAGGGTGGACCAGCACCCATTGCCGAAGGCTCGAGAGAACCATCCTGTAACTATGCGCTTTCTATATATACTATAAGGAGTTTCTGTATTTGACATTCCTTTAAGAAGATAAACAGTGATAACAAGTAAAAAGGAAATGCATATGACTAGGCTATTGGGGCCACGATATTTAAGTTACAAGACACGACCACACTTTACATTACATAGTCTACAAAGCCTTTAAATAAAGAAAGACATCTAATAAGGGTCAGGACAGGCCTCGCTTCAACAAAATGTGCAATAAAAACACATAAGCTTTAGACATATACAAATTCCTAAAGCAACCTGGAGCTTGGTGACAACAGTTGAATATCCTGTACTCCTACTAAGGAGATCTACTAGCACCTGTACCTGCAGCATGAAATGCAGGTCCCTCGTAAGGGAATTAGTATAAGATAATGTACTGAGTATGTGAGGCAAGATATACTATATATAAAGTAACAACTCAAATGAAACGATGCACTAGTGTGAGATTATGGACCACCTTTGATATACTATGGAATCATGTACTTTATGTTCTTTATATTACTTTACCTTTACTGTATAATCTGTGCATAGCTGTAAAAAAAATGACCAATTGATCAATGGTGAAACTATATCGAGTTTGTCCCTGGCTAGGTTGTACTTAAGCCCTCGGGCTACCCCTCGTTAAATGGATCATCCCTGGCTAGGTGCTATCTCCACCCCTCGGGCTACCACCTATCAAAAACTGTATACTTTATCCTTCAATTACCTTTGTGGTGATTCTTTAGGTGGCCATAATATCAGAGTTATAGGACTATATATGTAGCATGTGACATGTGGATAATCACACAAGACAACATGACAATGAAAATAGTATATTACATAAATGATGAAATGCATATGAAATGGACAACTTGTGAACCATACTTCATAACAAGAACTCAAGTAACTTGGTATCCAAACATGTATGCAGTTTTGAAGGTGATTATGTATGCAATCACATGAACATGTACAAGAGTGGACACATGGTTAATAGTTGTGTCGGAGATGGTAAATGTTGTTATGTACCAAGGAGAGATCTATGTTTCATACCAAGTGATACGAAATCAAGTAACCTTACATACCTCGTTGTATGACCTCGTTACTACCTTGATATAATCTTTCCTTCCTCCAAATAATTATCTACAACATAGCAGGTGATAAAACTAACATTAATAGCCTATAGATATAGCTTGGCATCCCAATCACATAAGAAAACAATACGTGTGCAGCAAGGGGGTGATTATAAACCCGAGCGTATTCCTTTATGCTTTCCGCCACTAATCGAATTTTCTAATACACATTAGCATGTACAAATCATGTACAACCTTTTTTAATATCATAACAGTTTTACAGTAGCCCACAAAGCACAACACATCACAATTCCACACTATCTAAAAATGGACAGCATAATGTTACCTTCCTTCGCTACATTTCGACGTCAACAACTCTAAACTTATTCCAAATTTAACCAAACTGTTCTAGCAATATTTAAATATATAAACAGACCTAAAATAGTCTTATAACAGAACTTAAGAAGTCATGAAAGATGTGATCTAATATCCTTATATACAACATCCGGCAAGTTCCAATCAACATGACACTTAAGATAACACACTTGTTAAATGAAACCAAAATCAGGGAAGCAACCTTAGCGTGATGTTAATAACTCAAACCATGTTAAGAACACCAATTTCTCTTTATAATACAACTCACAATTCACAGACAAATCACCAAAACAAAAGGAAAAGGTACAACAACTTTCAGCACAGAATCTGTCAAGATATTCCACCACAAACATACTAGCATATCGTTCTTATTTTTCATAAGAAAACCATACTAAACATATGTGTAAACTTACTTAACACATACCTCAATGTGTAGGACTTATCCAAGAGCCCTAGAAGTCCTTTTTAGCTGCTTCACAAAGTTGATAAAAGTTTAGAGAAAGTACAAAGAGCAATCTGATTTATTTTTTTGTATTCAAGTTGAGAATGAATTGTGGAGCTGCTTTGGAGCCCTTTAGAAAGAGGTCTTTGGCCGACCTTACCTTGACATTTGGATAATATCATACCACACATTATCAATTTGGTTATCCACTAGCTTGGCCCTCACACTTGGGCCTAAATTGGTCTCCAAGTTGATGGGCTTGGATTGAATATTTTCCAATTTTCTCTTCACTTAGTTTTGGGTCCAATTAGCCAAGTGGGTTGTGGTGTATTTGGGACCTTTTTAATATTCTCCTTTGGCTGATCATATCGCCCATTTATAATATTAAAATATGGTTCAAAGTTATACCTTTAACATGGACTTTATTCATAATTGAACCTGGACAAACTCAAAGTCAAGCCTCGTCTCTGTTTAGCTTGCAATTTTAAGCTAAGTAAGTAGGTGATTCACCTGCTAGCCTCCTAAGTCTTACAAGTACCTCAATTGCCTTTCTTCATTTAAGGCCATAATCTACTTAGTTCAACAAAAAACATGTATACACTTGACCATCTTAAGCGTTAGACGCACATATAGTCCATTAACACAAGATTCAAGCACTTTGAAAATTAGCGTCAATTCGAACAAACCATGTCATGTTTCAT
>JAOTQJ010058220.1:0-13966 GCA_025642045.1 Solanum sejunctum
CTGAATCTTGTGGATGTAGAGGTTAATAGAGCTATTATGTTACTACAACTACTGGCAGACACAAAGTTCGTTGTCTTAAGTGGGTTGTAGATGTTGCAGAATTGTGGGCTATTCGTGGGCTTACCTACATGATGTTACATTCATCTACCTGAGTGTGATAGGAATACATAATCTTTATATGGATGCTATGGGACTTTATGTCTTCTCATTGTCTCTTACAGGCAATGTAGCATTATGGCTATCTGAGCTCTTGTAAAGTTCGATTACAAGTTAGGCTGAATTATAGAAGGCATTTTTGGAGAGGTACTTCCCTAGATTGAAGAAACTCAAGTTGAAAGACCAGATCAAAAACTTTGAGCAACTTCCTGGTGATTTGATCAGTTCTACATGGGATCAATTCACTAAGTTCTTTAGTAGTGTCCCAGACCACAAGATGGTTGATAATGCCATGGCGGAGATCTTTCTACCGTGCCCTTGATGAAAACAGTCAGACTTGTGCTGACACTATTATGGATGACATATTTTACATAAGAATTGTAGACGATGGAAAGAGTGCTCAGGATTAATTATGCATAGGAGCAGAGACAAAGAGCATCTACCAAAAGTTCATGCATTATTAGTGTCGGTTTGGAGCAAGCTAAGATAAACGAAGAAATTATGCAAGAGCTTGCACAAATTTGCACAGACATGAAGGTGATAATGATGCAGAACCAAGATCAAGTCAATTCAGTGGTTCATTAACCTCTAAGTGCACCCATTTATGATAGGTCTTATTATGAGGAGGACACTTGTTTTATTGCTGATCAGATGGGGGGTTTCTGGACTAACACCTAAGGGTCCAATTAGGACTATTGGTGCCAAAGTCAATGAAACCAACATCGAAACTTCAATAGAGGTAGAGCTTTTAGGGACAACTGTGGAGGATACTATAACAGGAATAAAGGCCAAGAGAGAGATACAAATTGGGGTCACAGAGATGGCTTCAAAAATGGTCCCTATGTGCCATTACATAACTACGATGCAGGTGCAAGTAATTCAAGGATTAAGGGGATGTTTGATCACCTGTTGGAAAAGTTTTGACACAGGATGAGACACTGAGGGGGATTAGATTTGAATTCTCTAGTATTAACCAGAAGATTAATTCTCATTCTATGGCTATCAAATAGTTTAAGTAGTAGTTTGGTCAAGTGTTGACTCAACTCAATCAATGTCAAAGGGTTACATTGCCTAGCAATATAATTCAAAACCCTAAGATTGAAGGACAGTGTATGGTGGTTGTTATTCGTGGTGTCAAGAGCACCATTGATCCTCCCATGCTAGTTGACGAGGATATTATTTGAGAGGAGATAATTACGATGAAGGATGTAAATGAAGTAGATGATTGTGGCAATGATGGGGCGAGTAAAGCTGCTGATGCGCCACAGAAATCGAAGCTCATTCCTAGGCTTTCTCTTCCCTTCCCTCAAAGAATCAGAAAGAGGGAGGAGGAAGGCAAGTTCAAGAACTTTCTCTCTATGCAAATATAATTCTCTATCAATGTCCCTCTGATTAAGGCATTGGAAAAGATATTAGGGTATGGAAAGAGCCTGAAGGACCTAGTTATAAATAAGCACATTGTGAGTTAGGAGCTCTCCTAAGAACTTTAGCATTGCAGCACTATTGCTATAGGTCCTTAGTTCAGAAGCGAAAAGATCTCGGTTCTTTCACTATACCCTGTACCATTGGAGATGTGGAGTTTGCAAGAGTACTATATGATCTAGGTGTTAGCATTAATTTGATACCCTTTGTGGTCTTCAATAAGCTAGGATTGGGATCCCCTACCTCGATGAGCATACAGTTGTTGATAGCTAATTGCACGGTGAAGAAGTTAGTGGGGATACTATATGATATGCTGGTCAAGGTTAAAAAGTTCATATTTCCCCATAAACTTTTGATCCTAGATTGTGAAGTCAACTTTGATGCCCCAATCATCTTAGGAAGTCCTTTCTTATCCACTAGGCGACCAATAATAGATATGGAAGTAGGTCAACTCAGGTTTAGGTTGAATGACGAAGAGGTTGTCTTCAATGTTTATCAGTCTATGATAAAGCTAGTTGATCTAAAAAATGTAGTTTGGGCAATTAGTGAAGTTTGAGTAACTAACTTATCCAAATCGTGCCGCGACAATAAGTCAGTCGATAGCTTGGGAGACAATCCTAGGTCTTTGATGTAATAGTGTAGTTGTAGCTTTATTTTTAGTTTTTGGACTTATAGACAATTTATTTTCTTGTTTTTGGGTTGTAATTTTGGACATTTGGTTGGTTTCATATAGGGTAATAGTGTGTTCTATGAAGAATATGCAGGTATATGGGTAAGTCAACCATTCTTGACTACGAAGAGCATTAGGAAGTGTCTCTATGACTGGTTCTACGGGCCATAAACCACTTTACGACCTGTACACCATGTCTTAGAGATTTTCAGTAAGAAAAAATGTTTAGGAACTCCAGTCCATGAGTTAACTTTACGATCCGTAGATAAAACTGTGGGTTGTGAGTGGAGCTCATGGACCCCAAGTAAGTTTTTTGAAAATTTTCTAAGTATTGAGATTTCTACAACCAACTCTATGAGTCATACTTCACTTTACGACTTGTAGACTGGTCCGTGAAACCCAATCCTAAAAACTAGTATTTGGATATTCTATGAAACCACAGTTTACGAGCCGTAAAACATTCTATGGCTCATAAACAGGGTTTTATGGAGTACAAGCCTATTAGATTTCAGTTGACTTGGTCAAGGTATAAATAAAGAGGGTTAAATTATTTTGACCCCATTTCAAACCTAAATTATAAAATCACCTGGCCAACCCTACCCTAAGAATTTTCAACCATTGACGGCTATTCCGATAAGTTTTTTGGCGACCTAAGGGTGTAGTGCCTTTTCACCTCCTTCATATTCTACAATCTAGTCATACAACTTGGTAAGTTTTTGGTTAATCAAATAACCTTTAAATTTGCCTATGTTCGTATAATTAAATCAAAAATCATGTTGGGAATGGTAGTTTAGACACAAACCCATATGTGAAATTGACATGTTGAAAAATTGAATTATGGTTGCCCATGTTTGAATAGGTGTCTAAGTCCAGAATTAGGTGCTAGTGCCTTAATAAGATGATGCAAATAATAGGTTTGGCACCTATAGAATCACCCACCAGGCACCTATTGAATCATCCACCATGTGTGATTGCGTGTTTAATTTGGTGGGTGATGGCACAGATACATAGTTTTGTGGTAAAATCGCTCATACGTGGTCAGAAGGGTTGGGGAAACATGTCTAATTATTTTTGATGGGGTATACACATTGAATAACATGTTGGTGTATTAATTATTATATGAAAATCATGTGCGTGTGTGTATTTAACTTTGATGTTGTTAGAATAAATGTTGAAAAAGTAGTATGGGATCTGTTGTGATAGACTTGGAATCTCAAGTAACTAAGTCTCTTGTGTACGAGTGGCTTTGACGACCCATGGAATAGTCCACGAGTCATAATTACCACTTGTACAAGATTCCATAAACTTAGTGTTTTTGAGTTTCTATAAGACATGACATCCTACGAGTCATAAAACACTTTACGACTCGTAGAGAGGTCTTGTAGATCCCTGCCTAAAATAATTTCAGATACTGAAAATCTTTATGACTCAGTCTACGACCCATACACCATGTTTATGAGTCATACCTTATCTCATAGACTTTTCCAGGGAGCAAAATTTATTGTGACTACTGTTTTATAGGAGTCCTCAATAGCTCGTAGAATTCACTATGGCCTATAAAGATGCTTTTATAGGCTCTTCTGCAACTCAGTCTGAATTATTTTTGCATTTCATTTTTTGATTTGTGAGGCTAACAAAGGTGCATAAATACTCATATTTTAGGTACTATGGTCCTAAAGTCTAAACGTGATGAGATCAGGGCCCTATAGAGGAGGCTTAGAGATGAGTCTTTGGAGGACGAGTAGACTCCTACCCTGAGTGGATCATTAGAGGACCCTAGTGTCCACTTGGACTCAAAAATTGCTAGACCTCAAACTAGAGCTGTATCTAGAGCTGGGTCGACTTAGGCTCTTGTCATCTGCATTCCTCAATCTGATGAGGAAGGCCACGAAGGAAGTGATTCTATTCAGATGACTCCATCTAGAGAGGAGTACAACTCTGAGTCAAGCTCTGGTGACAGATCAGAGATGGAGTCATCCACAGTGCCCCGATCACTACCATCTCCACCAGATGCTCTTACTAGCTAATAGTGTGTTAAGGGCATGTGGGAGATATATATAGAGGGCAACAACAAACAAAGTAGGGCAAGCTAGCCTACTCTATTTATGAGGAGCCCTAAGTCATATCAGATAGACTCGATAGTGTGCCCGTTCTCCAGGACACAATGATCAGATATGGGATCTAGTGGTTGACATATATACTTTATAAGTAGCCATAATTCATAGCACTCTTCCTTAGTAGAAGAAGCCCCTCGCTCAGCCTAGACTAATTGAGGCTAGAGCGAAAGGCCAGTGGGTGGACATTTTAGATACAACCATCTGTCGCATGCTATTTGGACAAGAGTTTCCTGCCCTTAGATCCACAACAACATTCGACTATGGAGTAGAGTAGACGAGGGACTCACTGTTGATTACAGATCCAAAGAGGAGAGCCAACCTAATGACATGGGTTGCTAGTTATATTGATGAGTAGGGTTCGGAACTTGCATGGATAGCCACACACTCAGAGCCTATTATCAAGGCTTTGCTCAACTTCCTTACTAAGTTCTAGTGATTATCAGATCATGCATCCGACCGATGCTTGCTGATAACACTTTGATGCTAGATTGTGTAGGTCCTAGTTGCTAGTATCTTAGCTAGTCATGAGATTGATTAGGCTCTCCTCATCGCCGAGCAGATTCACATGGCTGCCTTGAAGAGGTCCACCTCTATCCCTTTTCCTTGCTTGATATACAAGCTCTATCTAGCGTCAAGGGTGGAGAGTTTACACTAGCTGAACTCGCTGATCGGGGCCCAATATACCTTGGATACTGGCTTGATCAACGCTCAGGAGAACCCGGTGGCACTCCGATGAGCACAACACCAGCCTGCTCCAATGCTAGAGATGTTCGCCACAGCGCCATCACCTAAGGTTCCACACACTACCACTGGCACTGCTATTACTACTGAGAATAGGCCCATGCAGCCCAAAATAGATAAGGAGAGGAGGCCCACTATTCTATTCTTGCACCATAGGTCACATTATCACAGGCTACTCCCGCAGGCATGGTTTATGTGGTCGCCATATCTATACAATCCATGGAAAAAAGGTTATCTCATGTTGAGTCACAGTTGACTCAACTTATTAAGCATATAAGGCCCTGGATTCGCCAGATGATTTTAGACTTGGAGGTTGGTGTGCAGGTATTCATAATTGCTATTACATAGGACCAACTCTTCACCGTGGATGCCTGTATTAACGCTTTTGAGGCAAGGGTATAACAGAGCCTGCATAAACCCCAACCAACAGACTTGTCGGTCATCTAGATAGAGATCCAGCAGCTCTGAGCTAACATGTCAACAACACTTGTTGCACCAATGACACTACCAGAGACCATACTTCCTTTGTTGGTGGTAGATCTTTTTGCTCTTGATGAGCCTATTCAGTCTTCCCGGGGGAAGAGACCCTGTCCTAATGATGAGTAAAATGTCATATAATCATTTGTGAGGCTTACAAAGTAGGAGGAGCTTGAGCTTATGTTAAGGGAGCCGAGATAGGAGGAGGAGAGAAGATAGGCTTAAGAGATTGATAGGGTGATGGGTATTGGCCTCTCTGGATAGAGTGTTACTACTGAGGAGACTACCACTTAGGATGAGGGTGGTAAGACTCAATCACACACTGGTACTTAGGTGCCCAAGTATGATTTTTGACCCCTTATACTTTCATTTTGATTTGAGTGTGTACATTTTGGACAATGCATATCTTTTTCAGTAGGGTGTGGGTAGTTATGAGCCTCAGTGAAGTCTGAGCTGCTTGGGTCTATAACTACCCCAATTTTTGATCTTGGGGTTTTCTTGTGTGTGTTCTTTTTTCCCATGAATATTTACTTTCTGTTGAACCAGCATGCTTAGGATGTTTAGGTAGTATTTGTAGCATATAGTACTAATACCTATGGCATATAACATGTTTTTGTGTTTTGTTTGAAAAATGATACCTACCAAAATTTTGATCAAGTTAGTTCAGATGGCAATCATGCATGTTTAGTGTGTTATCAGTGCTTGTTCTGATAAGTGAGGATATATTGAGATAAAAATCATGATATGAGAGTCTTTTTGTTGATAATATAGTCAATACTATGTGAGTGTGAGCTTTAAATTGCTAAATTCATATGTTGTGTGCTAATTTAGAACTTGCCCTGTTATTCTAAGTTAGACTGTAGATTAGTTGGATTAGGAAATAATCTTAGGCAATTTTTCTTAAAAGCCTACGTAGATTAAATGACCAACCAAAATTACAGTATATCCCTTATTCCTAATGTTTTAGCCTAACATGTATCTATTCTTTGCAAACACCTGATTAACCTAGATTTGTTAGTTGTACAATCCTGAAATTGGCCCTGGTCCTTCCTTGAACATTGTGCACCTTGAGTAAGGCAAAAAGCCTAAGTTGATGGTGGCTAACAAAAGTGGCCCTGGTTCTGAGGATGGATATTTTGCACCTCAATAAAGGCCAGAAGTCTAAATTGAGGGTGATTGGTGTAAGGATGAAACATCAAAATAAGAGAGAAGTTAATGATATAGTGAATAGGAGAAAAATTTGGTACTAGGTGTAAGAAAATTAAGTGATGCCTTAGAAGTGAGCTAAAAAGTAAAAATGAAGTATAAAATCAAGGCAAAAATCTGAAAAATGAAAAGAAGGCACCCATAAAAGCTTGAAATAGGAGAAAAGGGAGAATGAGGTGGATAATAATAGAGTTGGTAGGGAAAAGGTGTAGGAGGAAAACATAGTGTCAAGGAGAGCCGTTAGTCATTATGTTCTGAAAATACCATACCAAAGCTCCTTGAGCCTATGTTACAAGCCTAGAAAGTCCTAAAGTGAATATATTGTCATGCTGGGGAGGTACCCTTGGCGTGGCTGACACTCAGAGACTATTACTAATTCCCAAGCGATTCACTTGGCCTCATCACATTAGTTTAATCATATTCTAGTAGAAAAAAACATCAATGGATAAGAATACTTAAAGAAAATAATTGACAACTGATAATAAAAGGGCCAAAGGCCAAACAACCCATCCATCATCTAAGTAAGACTAGTGGGACAAAAACTAATAGTCAATAATATCCAATCATCATATCAACAATCTATTTTATGAAGCCTCTAAAACATCTGAATAATGGTCCCAATGACAGGCCCATGGCTAACTTTAAATAAAATAAGATAAATCTAACTCAATCTATAATGGAAACATAATGTCCTCCAAGAGTGGGGGAGGGCTCACCAGTCAACTAAAAGCAAATAGGTCCTCAAAGGGGTGCCTATTGATGATCACTAGTAGCTATCTCTGCATCACGAAAAGATGCAAGTTAAAATAGACATCAATATGTGACATGTACGAGTATGTAAAATGGCAGAAAGAAATATGTAAAGGAAGAATAACATCATCTCAAGAAATAAGAAACTCCATCATCATGTCAAGAGTCTAAAGTAAGTATGCAATTTTGGTAATGAACACTCATCTATCTTCTATGTCCTATCAACTCAGAGTACTATCAAGGCCTATTTGGGAGTTTCTCTAACCAACAATCATTATCTATAAGTAGGTGATGATACAATGAAATGATGTCTTTGCCATATCCATCCAATACCCTGTTAGGGGTATATGACATCCCATCAATGGATCTTAAATCAGTAACATCAAGTCCTCATTTTGGGACAATAGAAAACACTTGGTTTTATGGTTCAATCCTCTCCTATGTCAGTTGCGTAGTTATTGAGTTTGCGTTGGATTTACTCTTACTCAATTTGGTGCTCAATACTCCTCCTAAGACTCAATATGCTCATAAGACATCAACCCTATGGTGAAATCATTCATCTATTCTTATTGGACATCCATTAAGTGAACTCATCATATCAACTATCAACCCTTTGGTTACATCATTTTAAGGTTCTATTCTGGACTCATAAGGACCCAATCATGCATTATTGTAACTTATATCATTTAGGAGAACAAATGTAAAATTAAAGCAATTAGGGATTCCATAGACTCATTAGGCTCAATTTTTGCTCATGCATGCTCATGTAAGTAAAATATATGAAAATAATAAGAAATCATGCTAGGCTTCATGTACTATGGAAAAATAGTCTAATTTAAGCATTTAATTCATAAAAATGACAATTCATGCAAAAATATATAAATATGTATTATAATTTATGAAAAACCTTCAAGAACTATTCATGCGAGTCTCAATTTTACTCACAACTTCATCAATCCGAGTTATGGGACACATGGAAGAACAAAACCCATGTTTTGGTTAGCCTTACATACCTAAAAGTTTTGAACATTGAAAGAGATTGGCATGATTCTCAAGTTTGTCTTCAATCTTTAGCCTTCTTCTCTCTTAAAACCTTGCTTCCATGTTTGAGAGAATCATTTAAAGTAAAACAATTAATCTAACATTTTTAGGGCTTTATTTAGGTGTAAAAATGTCAATCATAGGCTTTAAAACGGTGAAAAAGACCAAAATAACCTTTATTACAAAGTTGTCAAAAGTCATCTACAGGCCCATTTACAGCCCGTAGAATATTCCACGGCCCTTAGGGACCCTTCTGTAAAGTTTTGTCCCAATTTCAGGGTCTCTGGGTCACTTTTAAAAGACCATTCTTCGGTCGGTTGAAGGTTCTACAACCCGTAGATGTGTTCGTAAAGTCTGGAACAAAAAATTGAAGTTTTTGGACTTTTTCCCATGAGTTAGCAGACTGGATGTACTTCATTCTATGGTCCATAAAGGGGTTTAGTAGTGCCACTCTGCTTTGGCAGTATTTAGTAAAACAAATATAAAATTTGACCTTAAACTCCAAATGATACGAAACAAGTTGCATTGGAAAGCTAAGTCAAAGGGCTTTCATTTGGTAGGTCCTTTGATATCTAATGGGTGTGCTAAGAGTTACGATCATTTTAAAGTAGACCCTTGCATAATCCAACACTAGCAATTCAATTTATAGGAAGGTTTTGAACTTGACTAAGTAGTAGAGGTCTCTTATGACCCTAATACACTTCTTACATATAAGAATGAGGCTTGAAACATAGGTACATATGAGGATGGATTTATGGGGTGTCACAATATCTCCCCCTTGGGATCATTGATTCTAGAATGATGAGCAACTTAGAGATCTATCAAGAATGAACTCAAATACTCATTTACTTATACTCAAAAATCAAACTCAAATTAGATTTAGAATTGAAAGACTACCTCTAAAATTTTTATCAGGCACAAATCATAAAGTCAAGAAGAACATCTACTCAGAGATAAGAACTCAACTCAACAATGGGAAAGTAACTCAGGGAGTATAAATGAATTATTACCATTGATTTCATCATTAGAAGGCACAAATGGGTAATGGTATTTGGCCTTCATATCCTCTTCAGCTACCCATGTAGCCTCTTCAATGGATTGACTTCTCCACAACACTTTTACAGAAGCAACCTCTTTGGTTCTCAAATTGTGAACCTAAGGACCAAGGATTTGGACTGGCACCTCTTCATAACTCAAACTATCCTTTACCCCAATCCTTTTGAACAGGCATAACCAAGTAAGAATCTCCCAAACACTTTTTAAGCATAGAAATATGAAAGACCGGATAGATGGATAACAACTCTAGTGGTAGCTCTAACTCATAAACTATGTTTACTACTCTCTTCATAATTTGGTAGGGACCAATGTATCTAGGACTCAACTATACCTTCTTTCCAAATCTCATCACATCCTTCATGGATGACACTTTAAGATATACCCAATCGTTGACCTCAAACTCCAAGTCTCTTCTTCTAACATCAGTGTGGTACTTTTGATGAATCTGTGCAATTCTCAATCTCTCTTGGATGATCTTTACCTTATCCATTGATGTATCAAGTATAGCCCTATCAATCTTTCTTCACCTACCTCGAACCATCCAATCGACGATCTGCATCTCCTCCCATAAAGGGACTTATAAGGAGCCATTTGGATGCTCGAATGGAAGTTGTTATTGAAGGCAAACTCATTTAGAGCCAAGTAGTCATCCCACTTACCTTTGAAGTCAATGATACAAGTCCTCCACATATCCTCCAAAGTCTATATTTTCCGTTGCCTGACCATCAATCTGAGAGTAAAAAGCAGTACTAAGGTTCACCTTTGAACCTAGTCCCTTCTGAAAGGACTTACAAAATTGGGTAGTGAACTGAGCTCCTCGATCTGATATGATGGACAAAGGAACTCCATGTAATTTGATAATCTCTCAGATATACAACCGGGCATAGTCCTCTACCATGTCTATCACCTTTATTGCTAAGTGTGAAAATTTTTTCATCCGATCAACTATCACCCAAATTGAATATGATGTCTATAGAATCTTGGTAAGCCTGTGATGAAGTTTATATTGATCAACTCCTATTTCCACTCTAGAATCTCAAAATTCTAAGCTACTCCACATGGCCTTTCGTTCTCAACTTTAACTTGTTGATAGTTTGGGCACTTAGAAACAAAGTTTGCAATGTCTTTCTTTATCCCACTCCACTAGTAGACTTTTCTTAATTCATGGTACATCTTGGTAAACCCTGGGTGGATGAAATATCTAGAATTATGGGCCTCTACCACTATCATCTCTCAAACATCATCAACATTTAGAACACACAATCTACCTTGATACCTCAATACTCTATCTCCCCCTTTGGCGAAAGCCATCACCTTTTGCTTATAAACATCCTCCTTCAACTGTAATAAAATAGGATCTTGATCTTGTTTCTCTTTCTCCTCTACTATTAGAGATGATGTAGACCAATTATGTACAAGAACTCCTCTTTTGCTCTATTCGTCTAGTTGAACTACCAATCGCATTAGTCGATGAACCTCTTTGGCCAACTCCAGTTTTTCTTCCTCCATATTGTCGGTCTCCCCATGGATAACCTGTTAAGAGCATCAGCAACCATATTATCTTTACCTCGATGATAGAGGATGCTTATATCGTAGTCCTTGAGCAACTTATGCAATCTCCTCTGCCTCAAGTTAAGATTTTTCTAGGTGAATACATATACAGGATCTTATGGTGTATGAATATGTCAAAATATACATAGGCGCCAGATCTTGAGTGCAAACACCACCGCAACCAATTCTAAGTCATGAGTTAGATAGTTCCTCTCATGGTTCTTAAGTTGCCTGGAAACATAGGCTATGACCTTACCTCTCTTCATTAAAACACATCCCAATCCCACTCTAGAGTCATCACAATAGATAACAAAATCATTAGTCCATTTAGGTAGAGTCAACACTGGTGCAATCGTTAATTTGGTTTTCAATTCAAGAAAACTCTTCTTACATTCATTGGATCACTGAAACTTAGATTTCTTTTGAGTTAGCATAGTTAATGGAGAGGATAAAGAAGAGAATCCCTTAATAAATCTACGATAGTAACTAGCTAAACCTAGAAAACTCCTTATGTCAGTTGGAGAAGTGGGTCTAGACCAGTTCTTAACTGCCTCAATCTTCTGCATATCTACTCAAATACTATCACCTGAGACAACATGGTCCAAAAATGACACTGATTTAAGCCAGAACTCACATTTTGAAAATTTGGCATACAACTCCTTCTCTCTGAGGGTCTGAAGAATAATTCAGAGGTGATCGACATGCTCTTACTCATCTCTGGAATACACTAAAATATCATCAATGAACATAATTATGAACATATCAAGGTACTATTTGAATACTTTATTCATCAAGTCAATGAAAATGGCAAAAGCGTTTGTCAATCCAAAAGACATTACTAGAAACTCAAAGTGACTATATGGGGTTCGAAAAGCTATCTTCAGGACGTCACATTCTCTTACTTTCAACTGGTCATAGCTTGATCTAAGGTCTATCTTGGAGAAAATGGTGGCACCCTGAAGTTGGTTGAGCTAATCGTTGATCTTCAAAAGGGAATATTTGTTCTTATTGGTCACCTTATTCAACTGGCAATAATCTATACACATCCTGAGGGAACCATCCTTTTTTCGCATGAACAGGACCGGAGCACCGCATGGTGATACACTCAATCTAATAAATCCCTTACCCAAGAGATCTTTCAACTACTCTTTCAGTTCTTTCAACTCTTTGAGGGAGCCATTCTATATGGAGGAATAGCGATAGGCTGGGTATCAGGGAGAACATCAAACCCAAAGTCAATCTCCTTATTAGGAGGGACTCCAGGCAAACTATCAAGAAACTCATTAACAACTGGAACTGACTCAAAAGGTGAAGACTCTACATCATCAGCCTTAACTCATACGAGGTGATAGATATATCCCTTTGTGATTAGCTTTCTGACCTTAAGATAGGAAATAAACTTACCCTTAGGCGCAATAGAATCACCTTTCCACTCTATGTTAGGCTTATTTGGAAATTGGAAGTTTACAGTTCGGGTTGTAATCAACAGAGGCATAACAAGCATGTAGCCAATCTATGTTGAGAATCACATCAAAGTCAATCATCTCTAACTTAACTAAGTTTTTCAAAGTATCTCTATTATAGATAGACACCATGCAATCTCTATATATCTTTTCAGCTATAATAGACTCACCAGTAGGAGTAAAAACACTGAAGAGCTCAAGAAGACATTCAGGAAGAATCTCAAACTTACTAGCCATATATGGAGTTACAAATGATAAAGTGGAACCTGGTCAAACAATACATATATATCATATGAAAAGACTCAAAGCATATCCATGTCTACATTAGGTGCAACTTCCTAATCCTATTAATTTCTTATTGTATACAGACAGTTTGTACCCCCATCCATATTAGTTGTGGCACCTCTCTATGAGGCTACTGAAGGCTGAGCTTTATTACCTCCATCACCCTTCCTCCTCATTAGGAACTCATTCTGGAAGTGACCCATTCTAGACAGACCTATAGCAAGTATTAGTGCCCTTACGCACTCACCTAGGTAGAGTTTGCCATACTTACGACATGGTAGTTTCCCCCTCGAACCTTGAGTTATACTAGCTTGTTATTGAGAACCCTTAGCTTTGTAATTCTCATAGCCCTGAGACTTTTGATCATACCTGTTACTCGGAGCTGGTGTACTTACTGAAGATGGTGTAGAGTTTGAAGATCTTTTCTGAAAATATGACCTGTCCCCTTTACCTTGCTTATGCTGGTTAGGCTCATGCCCTGCAGACTTAGCCTTTTTGCTCAAGTGCTCCTCCCTATCCCTCTTCTTGTCTTCCTCAAGTTATTGTGCATAGACTATAAGCCTAGAGATATCCATGTCTAGAATTAACAATGTCATTTTGAGCTCCTTCTTCACATGTTTGCCCAAGCCGAATATGAATTTCTCATTCTAGATCTCATGCTCGGGACCATCTCTGTAGGATATCGAGATAGCTGTATAAACTGAAGTCTATGTTCTTTGACATTCATTCCCTCCTGTTTCAAGTTGACAAACTCCTCTACCTTTACTTCCCTCCATTTTCATTGAAAGAAGTGATTAAGAAATGCACTCTCAAAGTCATCCCAAATGGAAGGCTTAACATCCTCACCCCAATTTTCTTCCCATTAATTGTACTAGACATTTGCCGCATCTTTGAGTTGGTAGGTGATGTGCTTTCAAAATATAACATATCTGATGCATTAAACAAGGGATATTGCGAATACTTAATGCGATTTTGTATAACTTGTATCTGTTTTGTGTTATTTTTAAAGAAAAATTAGGTTGACATGATTT
>JAOTQJ010058230.1:0-13966 GCA_025642045.1 Solanum sejunctum
GATAGGATTGATTATCTTATGAGCATTGAGTCTTGGGAGTAGTGACACCGAAAGAGTAAGAGTTAATCTAACTCGTACTCGTCAAACTACGTAGCCAAGCATAGGTGAGGATTAGGACCATCATATCACATCGTGTTGAGGTCCCCTCTTGATAGAGTCCCTAAAACAATTAAGGAGTAGTTTGATTTGCTGGTAGTCCCTAGTAGATTGAATTTGTTCCCTACCTGGAAAGTATGAAACAGTTGTGGAAACATCAACATAATTATTGTATAATTACTGGCTCATAAATGATTGTTATCGGATAAGAGAAACTCTCGAAAAGTTCCCAAACTGAGTATTCTGAGTTGAGATGATATGAGATGAGTCCTTCTGAGAGGATTTTGATTTGATTGATGAAGTTGATGGGTTAGATGAGTCATTTGTCTACTCTTTATTCTTGCTTTAGATAGACACTTGACATGTTGATTGTTATTATTCTTAGTTGATTGTTGTTTCTATCTTGTTCTACCTATCTCAGTTTCATTCAACTATTTTACATACTATACATTCCATGTACTGATGTCATTTGGCGCTGCATCATTTTACGATGCAGATACAAGGGATAGAAATCATCAGCAGACGAATCATTGAGGATCTAGGACGTTTAGTAAATTGGTGAGCCTCTCTTACTTCAAAGGATTCATTATACTATTTTCATCTTGCTTTAGAGTTAGACATTTATTAGTTTTATTTTGATTGAGGTAGTCATGGGTCTGTCATTGACACCACCTGATAGTGATAGAGACTTCATAGACTAGAGTCGGATATTGATTGTTAAGATTGTGAGCTAATCCTTTCTACTAGCCTTTCATTTATATTATTATTTGAGATTAGATGATAGATTTGCCTAATTACATTCTTTATGTCTTCCGCTGATTAGTAGAGTTTATTGATTCAATAATTGTGATGAGGCCAAGTGGTTCACTTAGAGAGTAGCAGTAGTGTTTGAGTTCAGGCCACGTCTTGAGTACCCTCTCGGGGTGTGACAAACTTGGTATCAGAGCATGAGTTTAAGTGTCCTAGGGAGTCTATGAAGCCGTGTCTAATAGAATCTTATTTATGGGTGTGTTGTCGACTACACTTGAGAAGTAGGAGGCAATAGGACATTAGTAATTGTTTTCCTTCATTCATATTCTAAATCTTGTTATAGAGTTATGCTATATGAAAGTTCTGTTCTAATTCATGTTTTACGCATTGTAGAATATGATTATGCCTCCTAGAAGAGTAGTCAGAGATAGAGGATATACCGCCAGACAAAATGTCAATCCACTGGAGCCTCAAAGACATGATGAGTCCATGGGACAAGTTTTCCCTATTGCACAACCCCCGCAAGATGAGGTCTCCAATTCTAAGCAGCACCAGGCTATTCAAACTCTAGCCCAGGCTATCATAGCACCTGGTAGAATGCCCATGACACTTCTAGAGTCTGGAAATTCTTAAGGATGAATCAGCCTGAGTTCACAGGGTCTACATCCACTAAGGATTCTGAGAACTATGTGGAAGATCTTCAAAAAGTGTTCTAAGTGATGCATGTGGCTGATGCTAATAGAGTGGAACTAGCTGCTTATCAAATAAAGGGAGTGGCTAGACTTCGGTATGTTCAATGGAAGAAGAGTAGAGGAGGAGGATGCTCGAGTGCTGACTTAGGCTATGTTCAAGAAGGCTTTCTTGGGGTGCTTCTTCCCAAGGGAGCGGAGATAGGCAAAGGTAAGAGAGTTCTTAAACATGAAGCATGGCTCTATGATTGTGCAAGAGTATGGGCTGAAGTTTACACAACTATCTCGCTATACTCCAGACATTATTGCTGATATGAGAGGGAGGATGGGAGTGTATGTTGATGGGTTGAATAGAGGGATAAAGAGATATGGAAGGGGAGCAATCTTTGTGAGTGATGTGGACATTGCGAGACTGATGAACTGTGTATAACAAGATGATGAGGAGAGGAGTTTAAAAGTAAGAAAGTTAAAACATCCAGCCATGAAGTTGGAAAGAAAAGCAATGGTAGCCGATTCCCAACACCATCATCTGCTAGTGCACCTGCACCTAGAGTCAGAAATGATTAGAGGTCCCAGAATATTATAGGCTATGGGTCTCAGTCATAAGCTAGTGTGGTTCAATGTTCACAAGGTAAACCACCATGTGGTATATGTGGCAAGTTACATATAGGTAAATGCCATAAGGGAAGTGATGTATGCTATAAATGTGGCCAACCAGGTCACTATTAGAGAGACTGTCCACTGTGGGCTGACTGAGCTCAATCTTCGGCACCAGTCCTGCCAGCTAAGGGAAATCATAGAGGTACTACATCAGGCAAACTGAGCTACATATAGTTTATATGCCATGGGTAGTCGACATGATCAAAAGAATTCCCCAGATATTGTGACGGATATGATTCGAGTCTTTTCTTTGATGTTTCTACTCCCATGAGTGCGTCTATTCGAGCTGAGAGACTCTATAGAGCTTGTGTGGTGTCCATACATTATAGGTACACTATTATTGATCTGATTGAGTTATATATGACTAATTTTTATTTGATCCTTGGCATTGATTGGCTTCACAACTATTATGCCTCCGTTGATTGTAGATCCCGAATCGTAAGTTCTAATTCCCTAATGAATCGGTTCTATAGTGGAGGGGTGACTCCATAGAACCTAAAGGAAAGTTTATATCCTATATTAGAGCCAGAAAGATGATTGCAAAGGGTTGTATCTACCACCTTATGATAGTTAAATCTATGATGTTGAGTCTCCTACGTCTGAGTTAGTCCCAATTGTGAATGAGTTTCCAAAAGTATTTCTCGAGGATCTGCCCGAATTCCCTCTTAATAAGGAGATTGACTTTGGGATTAATGTTATTCCTGATACCCAGCCTATCTTAATTCCATATTACAGGATGGCACCCCCGCTGAGTTGAAAGAATAATTGAAAGATTTGTTAGAAAAAGGTTTCATAAGGCCGAGTGTTTCTCCTTGGGGTGCCCTGTCCTATTCATGCGAACCAAAAATGGGTCTCTCAGAATGTGTATTGACTATAGACAACTGAACAAGGTCACGATATAGAATAAGTATCCTTTTCTAAGGATAGATGGTTTGTTTGACCAACTTCAGGGTTCCTCTTGTTTCTCAAAGATAGACCTCAAATCTGGCTACCATCAGCTGAAAGTGAAAGAATGTGATATCCCAAGGAAGACTTTAGAATATGGCTATTTTGAGTTCTTGGTCATGTTCTTTGGGTTGATGAATGCACCTGCAGCCTTCATGGACTTGATAAATAGAGTGTTCAGATAGTACCTTGATATGTTTGTGCATTAACTATATCTTGGTGTATTCAAGTGGTGAAGAGGAGCATGCAAATCACCTCAAGATTATCCTCCAAACACTTAAGGACCATAAGTTATATGCAAAATTCTCAATGTGAATTCTGGCTTAAGTTAGTGGCTTTCCTAGGCCATATTATCTCCGACGATGGTATTCGAGTAGATGCTCAGAAGATTGAAGCGAATAAGAATTGACCTAGGCTATTACCACAGATTTGTTAAGGAATTTTATTCCTTATCTGCCCCATTGACCAAATTGACTCAGAAAAAGGTCAAGTTCTAGTGTTTCAGTGAATACGAGAAGAGTTTCCACGAGTTGAAGACTAGACTGACCACTACACCAGTTCTAACCTTGCCTATTGGGATGGAAGATTTTGTAATCTATTCTGATGCTTTGCGAGATAGATTGGGATGTATGCTAATGTAGAAAGGGAAAATTATAGCCTATGCTTCCAGACAACTTAAGATCTATGAGAGGAACTCTCCAACCCATTATGTTGAGTTGGTAGGGATGGTGTTTGCACTTAAAATCTGGCACTACTACCTATATGAAGTGCATGTGGATGTGTTAACAAGAGCTTGAAGTATGTCTTCATTTAGAAAGAGTTCAACTTGCGATAGAGAAGATAACTAGGGTTGCTCAAGGATTATGATATAAGCATTCTCTACCATCCAGGTAAAGCTAACATTATTGTTAAAGCTCTTAGCAGGTTGTCAATGGGTAGTATAACCCATATTAAGGAAGGGAAGAAGGAGCTAGCTAAAGAAGTGCATTGATTGACCCGATCGGTAGTTCAACTTGAGGAGAATAATGAGGGAGGAGTTAATGTTCAGAATGGGTTTGCTTCATCTATGGTGTCAGAGATGAAAGAAAAACATGACAGAGATCCCGTCATACTACAATTAAAAGAGGTCGTCCATAAACAAAAAGTGATGGTCTTCTTTGATGGGGGAGATATGGTGTTGAGATACCAGAGTAGACTCTGTGTTCTAGATGTTGATGGTATTCGAGATAGGATCATGGCTAAAGCTCACAACACTAGATATTTCATTTATCCTAGCTTTACCAAGATGTACCATGACTTAAGAGAAGTCTATTGGTGGAGTGAAATGAAGAGGTATATTGTTGAGTTCATCTCAAAGTGCCTAAATTTTTAGCAAATGAAAGTTGTGCATCACAGGCCATCTGGATTGGCTCAGAACTTTGAGATTCCTGAGTTAAAGTGGAAGGTGATCAATATGGATTTCATTACTAGTCTATCGGGGTCCCGAAAACAACATGATTTGATAGGTGATTATGGATAGGATGACCTAATTAGCTCACTTCTTAGCAATTAAGACAACTAACACTGTGGAGGAGTATGCTAAATTGTACATCCAAGAGATTGTGAGATTGTTAGGGGTTCCCTCGTCCACCAGCTCGGACATAGGTGCTCAGTTCACCTCTTAATTTTTGAGATTGTTCTAGAAAGAATTGGGTATGAACGTGAATTTGAGCACACCTTCCATCCACAGACAGATGGTCAGGCACAACGTATAATCAGATGTTAGAGCATATGTTGAGAGTCTGTCTTCTTGATTTCAAGGGAAATTAGAATGATCAGTTACCATTGATTGAATTGCCATATAACAACAGCTATCATGCAAGCATTCAGATGGCTCCGTATGAAGCCTTATATGGGAAGAGATATAGATAACCAATTGGGTGGTTCAAGGTTGGAGAAGCAGAGCTGATTAGGGCTGATCTTGTCCACCAATCAATGGAGAAGGTTAAGGTCATTAAAGAGAGGATGAGGATTATGCAGAGTCGCTAGAAATCCTACATCTATATGAGCAAGAGAGATTTAGAGTTCAAGGTAAATGATTGGGTACATTTAGAAGTGTCACCTTTGAAAGGTGTCATGAGATTTGTGAAAAAAGGTAAATTGAGTCCACTCTATATTGTACCTTATCAGATTGTGAAGAGGATTGATAAGGTTGCTTCTGAATTAGAGTTGCCTTCTGAGTTAGTTGGAATCTATCCAATGTTCCATATGTCAATATTGAAGAAATGTTTGGGAGATCCTAACTTGGTGATCCTTGTGGAGAGTATTAGAGTGAAGGATGGCTTATCCTACGAAGATATTTTAGTCGAAATCCTTGATCGTTAGGTTCGCAAGTTGCGAACCAAAGAGATAGCCTCAATCAAAGTCCCGTGGAGAAATCACTTCGTATAGGAGGACACATTGCAAGCTGAGGAAGAGATGAAAGCAAAATATTCGTACCCATTTGTGCCTAATGACGAGAATATTGAAGGTAAATTTTCTTACCCTTAATTGAATCAATTGTCTTTTCTTGAGTTGAATGTCTATTCTTGAATTCGAATAGAGTCGACTGATGATTGAGAAAGAGTCAAGAGTTTAATTAAGAAATGTGAATGTTGAGCTAAGCTTTGAGTCTATTCGTGCTTTGATATCCACCTTTAATCAACATTCTTGGACAAATAATCCCAAGGGGGAGATGATGTAATATCCAATAAAATTATGAAAATACCCTTAACATACAGATAGGCATGTAACACATCTTCTCACGCTCTATTTGGAATTCTGAGACCAGATTTACAGTCAACGCAAAAACTTTAGTGGAAAAATTATCTCAGTTGAATTTTAGAGTGACCGTATCAAAAGATATTTTTTCATGATGAAATATGAACCAATGAGGGTACGCGTCAGGGCCGCGACGCATCCTTGGCGCAAATCCTGACTTGTTTTTGTGAAAATTTTTGATGAAGATTGGAAAACTCGTTCGAAAAATTACTGAAAAATTATACTGGTGCATGCGGACTCACTTTTCCATAATGTAAACTTTTCAAAAATTCTATGAAGGGCATTCCCGATAATTCTCAATCTCTCCTAAACTCAAAACACGATCAAATTAGGTCATTTTGAATTGAAAAAGGGTCCAAAACCCCATTCCTAAGCCATTCCAAGTCCTTTTCTAAATACTTGAAAGACTAGGGCTTGAGAGAAGAGAAGAGAGAAGCTTGACTTGGGGAAATTCGAGGAGAATTCTTGAAGATTGATCATTAAAGCTTCATCCTTGGTGTGTAAGGTTAAACTGAAAGTATGAAAATGTTCTCTCATATGCCCCATAGATAGTCTTCAAAGTGAGTTGAAAATTCTTGAGTATATATGTATGATTCTTGATTATTTTATTGAGAAATTATATTTATTACATATATTTTCATATGTTGATGATCATCATAAATTTGTTTTCTTGAATTGATTTCTTTTCATGAGATATTGCATAACCCTACATGATAATTTTGAAAGCATGCATGCATGAACCTAGAGATTGAATCTAGAGCCTTGATTGAGAATGTTGATAGAGATTGTGAATGTGAATGTGAGAATATTGATAGGTTGATATATTTGATGGTCCATGAGTCTCCATAAATGAATTCTAATAATTTGTCTCTTCAATTATTCCCTTATGATTGCTCTAGCCATGAGCTATTGATTGAGTGTTGATTGATGAGATGATGAGAGTCTCTGTGAGACTAATGAATGATGATTGCCTCTTCGAGGCTGATTTGATATCATTTGATGGGATTGATTGTCTTATGAGCATTGAGTCTTTGGAGAAGTATCAAGCATCGAAAGAGTAAGAATTAGTGCAACTCGCACTCGTTAAACTACGCAGCCAAGCGTAGGTGAAGATTAGGACCATTATATCATATCATGTTGAGGTCCCCTCTTAATAGAGTCCCTGAAACTTGAGGACTAGTTTGATTTGTTGGTGGTCCCTAGTGGATTCCATTTGTTCCCTAGCTGGAAAGTAATGAACGGCTGTGGTGACATCAACATGATTGTTGTATAATCACTGGCTTATAAGTTATTATTGTCAGATAAGAGAAACTCCCAGAAAGTTCCCTAACTGAGTATTATGAGTTGAGATGAGATGAGTCATTCTAAGAGGAGTTTATTTTGATTAATGAAGTTGATGAGTCAGATGGTTCATTTGTCTACTTTTTATTCTTGCTTTGGATAGACATTTTACATGTTCATTGTTATTATTCTAAGTTGATTGTTGTTTTCGTATTGTTCTACCTGTCTCAATTTCATTTAGCTATTTTACATACCGTACATTTCACATACTAAAGTCATTCGGCATTGCATCATTTTAATATGTAGATACAAGGATTAGAGATCATCAACAGGCGTATCGTTGAGGATTTTGTATGTTCAGCTGATTGGTGAGCCTCCCCTACTTTGGAGGTTTCATTACTTATATTTTCATCTTGCTTTAAAGTTAGACATTTATTAGCTTTATTTTGATTAAGGTAGTCATGGGTCTATCACTGGCACCACCTGATAGTGATAGGGCTTCAAAGACTAGAGTCAGATATTGATTGTTAAGATTGTGAGCTAGTCCTTTCTACTATCCTTCCATTTATATTATTATTTGAGATTAGATGATAGATGTGCTCATTTACATTCTTTACATCTTCCTATGATTGGTAGAGTTTATTTATTAAATGATTGTGATGAGGCCAAGTTATTCTCTTGGGGATTAGCAATAGTATTTGTGTGCCAGTCACGCCTTGAGTCCCCTCTCGGGGTGACATGTTGTCAAAACACAATATATTTGATGCCTAAAACATGAGATTTTGTGAGTTCTTAATGCGACCTTTTGTGGTTTTTATATTTTTTTGTGTTGTTCTTGCAGAAAAGTTAGGTTGACATGATTTTGATGCAAAGTTGCAGATTTTGCTGAAGCATAAGACATACGAGCATACCTATGAGTCGTAGCCCAAGATACGAGTCGTAGGATGTGTCGTGGAAGGAATCAAAGACCAACATTCAGAAATCTGCTAAGTGGAGGTCACCCCTACGAGTTGTAAGTCTCACCATGATTTGTATAGGTAGATTCATAGCAAGAATCAGAGAACCAAAATGTTAGACCAAAAACTGAAGGCCAACACTATGAGAAAAATATACGAGTCATAGCTCAAGCAAAGACTAATACCTGTGGGTCATACCGGTTTAGTCTAAAATATCAAGAGCCTGATACGGGATCTCGACTACAACTCGTAGGTCACCCTACGAGTCGTATCTGCAAGTCATACCAGCTGCCAGCTGTCTTTTCTGTGTTATTTTTAGGGATTATTTGTAAGCACTATAAATACCTTAAGTTAGGTTTTTTAGGAGAAGAATAGATTTTAGAAGATAGAACTCGCCTTTGAATATTCTCTAAAGAATATTTTAGGGTTTTAGATTAGTTTATTGTTCTCTCTTGAAAAACTCATTTTAGGGATTGCAAATCTTGCTTTCTATTCATTGTTGATCAATCAAGCTTTAGTGTTTGCAACTTGTGGTGTATACAATCTTCATTGTTTTTGATAAATCTCTCAACTATGTCATTTATTTGCATTTTAGCTTGTTTTGCCTTAGGCATGAGTAGCTAAGCACCCACAACTTGGGGTTGTGGGAATCATGAGATGTTGATTTGAGATAACCTAGGTTTATTGTATTTCTATGATTGGAGTTTGCATGTATTGTATATTTTGCTTCATTATGATTGTCGTTTGGTGGTGGCCAACACCAAACCCCGCCTACTATCACTAGCCCGACCAAGGTAGTGATGAATAGGAAAAGGAAAGTAGATGACAGGATTAGATTGATGTGTTCTCGTCAAATCAATCAAACTTGACCAAAGGGAGGTTGATTGGGACTATAGTTAACGGTTAGTTGGCATGCCATGGTGGTCGACCAAGCGCCATGGTGAAATTTGACCTTCACTTTCGCAAGAGGACTGGAAGAACCTAAGTTACCTTCTTGCATACGAATTTCCAATTGTAGTTATGTTGCCTTGGGTAATCGATTAAACGAACGATGGTGAACATAATTCCCAAGTTGTCCCTAAAATTGAGTGTTTCCTCGCGTTTTAGTTTAGTGTTTATTTTCCTTTGTTTTTAAATCACAAGAAAAACCCCTCATTTAGAGATTTTAGTTATTTATACTTGAATGATTAGTAGAGGATTCTTGTAGTCAAGCCCCGTATTTCCTGTGGATTCGACCCTAACCTTCGATTGGGTTAATTGCTGACAACAAATATTTTCTTATTGGAGCGTAAACATCATCACGGGGCGTGACACATAGAAATTGATATACCATTAACTTACAAGTTAAAGTTGTTTTGGGTTCTATTAGTGAACACCAAGCACATTACTTGAGAAGAACAGTTCAAGTAGCAGTACTCCGCAGTGCCTTCAACTTATTAGCTTTCATGTAAGATCTTTGTTCTTTTAAGATCCTAATATTAAAAAATTCGTGCTATATCATTTTCATTTTGACTTGTTGTCTCTCTTCCTTTGAATTAGATATCAGTGACAACAATATTTTGTTGAGTTAGCTGAGAGAGGTCCTGCAAAATATGTAATATGAAATAATATTAGACTCATTAGACTCTTAATAGTTCAGTTAGTTAGTTGGTTACTTGAACATGCACCTTCATGATGAGGATTTGACACCTTGTAATCCCCTCCCCCTACTTTTTTCTAAATAGAGAAGACGTTCTCAAAAACACAATCCTTAAAAAAATAAAACTATTCTAACTTTGTCATGTTTGTCTCTTTAGTCTTAGAAATGTAACATCTAAAGGAGGAGTAAAACATCTCAACTCCCATCTCAAAATAAAAAAGTAAGCCATATATATAAAATAACTTGTCCAAGGACTAATATACATGGACTTTGTGGACATATAATATATAAAAACAAGTAAACTAAGTAATAAACCAACAGGAAAGTTAAAAAAGGAAGTTGCAAAAGTGAAGTGCAACAAGTTTTAATACTAAATAGATGATTCTGCATCATGATTACTCCGACAATCTATTGTGAGCTAAGACAAACTGATAATTCTTGCTTATATTTACTACAGGTAACTACCATTGGCTGTTCCTTCATTATTTTTTTTTCATAATGTAACTAAGAGGCCGACTACTTTAATCATCATCTAAAGACAACTTAATAACCTTTAAATCAACTCTATATAGAAAGAAAGTAATCTATAAATTTAACAGCACTAATCTTAGTCATCTTGTATGTTTAGCTTATCAGAGTGAGATATCCTTCGATCCGTAGCAGCAGTTCCAAAAATTAAAGGTAAATTTTACTTCAATCAAGTTTGTTTTTCAATATAAGCATAAAGCAAATTCAAGGTAATAGAATAAAGATATAGTAAACTGCAGATAGCCAGCATAACTAGCATATACCTTATCATTTCATGTCTTGAATAAAGAAGCATTAAGGTTTTAAATTCAGCAAAGAAAGCGCTCTGTAACCATTAGTTACTCTCATAAATAGATGTTTCAGCATTCAGTTACAAAGGATCGTGTCCTTATGGACATTCTGGAACACTCAATAACCAATGGTCTCTTTTAGAGAATACTAACTCTATGGTCATTCCAGAAATATATATTAACTAGTGCAAAATTTACAACCAAGAGTTCAACATTTCACATGAAATACTGATTGGAAGCTTCATAACAATTGATAAGAAGTAAGATGAAGATTAAAGAACGTATCAAACTGAAATATTTACTGGGTCATTTTAGAAATCGACGAAATTCGTGAAAATAGAACCTGAAACATACAACCTTCCCTTGTATTGATGTACCACCATCAACATCACATGCCTTTTTATAGAAAACTTTACCTATAAAATTTTACAAATTATAAATTTTTTGAGTTATGATTTCAAGCTAAATGCATTCCTAAAAATAAACAACTAAAATAAAGTAATGTTAAATAAAAGAAAAAAAGTGGTGATTAACCAAAAAATTGAACCTAATGCTCTAATTCTCCCTAGTTCTTCAGCTCTACCTATTTCTATTTCTACAATATTGAGGATGTCTTTTGCTGCAAAAATAAATAATAAAAAAAATCATCACTTTGGTTAACAACCAAATTCAAACGCCCAGCAGAACTACTCTCATAATTAGAATACAATTAGAATAAAATGTAAAATTCATCACACCCTTACTAGTTATTCATATCTCGCTTTTGAAAAAGTCATCATCTTTCTTTAAGCTATATCTCCATCAACAAATTTTTCAGGCAACAACAAATTAGCATTAGGATGTACTCTAATTTTAAATTTTTCATTAAAAAAAGAACTTCATCTCCACTTTTATAAATCTCAAACAAAAAACTATGTTAATAAAATAAACAAAAAGAGCAGGAAAAAGTGACTGCGGAGCATTGTAGAAAATTCTGAATGAATAAAAATATTTTCAAATTGTCGAGTGCTTTCACGGTGTTAGTCTAGAATAATAAAGTGGAACTGAAACCTAACATTTGGATGTACACTGAAGTGTTGAAGAACCCAAGAAGGCAAAAATTGAAAACAAGATGAAGTAAAAAATAAATAAAGAATTGAGAAAAAATTAAAAGATGAGCGAACCTGATGTGTAATTTGTTGTGAAGATGAAGAGAATCAAAAAGTTCTTGAGAGTAAAGAGTTAGAGAAGATTCCTGAGTAAGAGATATTGTTAAGAGGAATATTTGAATTGAGAGTAAGTATGAAAAGAGAGAAGCATATAGATGTTTCTGGACATCCATTGTCAACGTTTGTGGTGTTGTAGAAGATTTTCCCCTTAACCTTGTGAACTTACTATTCTACCTTTGGTTGTCCTAATTTTGCCTATCTATATGTATACACACATCCAAATTATTTTTTTTGGAGTTTCATACCTAAATTATTATTAATATATGGAGTTGAACTTAGGATATCAATTGCTAAATTATACAAGTTGTTCACATTAATCTAATTATTGAGTTGTGACTCTTGATATGCGAAAATGCCTATTGAAGTATTCATGTATAATATTGAACTAATTGTATGATCTAGCATGTATTGAAATTGTTGAAGTGTGAATCCATAGATGAATAGTTCTAAGTATGATAACAAAGAGATTATTGAAACTTGAACCATGAATGAGATGTGATTAGCATATGTTGCTATTGATGATGATGATCCAAATATTGAAAGAACAGTGAAATTGAATACTTGATTGTTAGATAAATGATTGATGTGGATATCTTGCATATGCTCATGATTATGAAAGTAATTGTTGTGCTATGATGCCATATATATGCTTGATGTTCTAATTGATAATGAAAAACCTAAGGGAAATGGTTTTGCTAGGTTAGAAAAAAGAAAAGAAAGAGAAATAAAATGAAAATCTAAAGGAAAATGGTTCCTCCTAGATATGAAAGTAAATATCTAAGGGAAATATTTTGGCGTGTACATGGTCCATAAGTGGACTCCATAGATTTCGGCTTGATTATATCAGTGAATGTATATTGTAGGATAGATATGCATTACAACTACTTGACATTTGAATTATGTTGCTTGCATATCATAGCATTCCATGCCATGTTATTCCATGTCATCTCTTGTTTTCAATGTGGTAAATGTACTAAGTGTGATAGATTGAATGACCTGAACCTTGTTTATTGATGAGATTTAGCTATTGAGATGTTGTGATATGAGGTTGTAATGGTATATATATATTATCTATATTATGTATGCTTACCCTTCCTGCATGTAGGTTTTTTATTTTGGCTAAAAAGCCCCACATGTTAGAGGGTATGAAAAAGTGTAGGTGAAATGGAGTCCGAAAAGTAGGTGAAATGGAGTCCCAAAATTTCAGAGGCCATGTACAAGTAAAGTTTATGGCTCGTGGTTCATTTGACGAGTTGTGAACTAGACTTATGGATTAGGGAGTAAGGTCAGAAATTTTTCCGAGTGTAAGTAAGGATTATGATTGGGATTTACCGGTCCGTAGGAAGAACTATAGGTCATAGAATGTGTTCATGGACCTGAGGTACAAATTTTAGTAGCTTAAGTTTGGGGAACCTTCAATTTACAGGGTGTTGACAGTCCATAGATGATTTCACGAGCCGTACATTATGCTCGTAGAATGGATGTCTCACTTGAAGAAAAACAAACTTTCTAATGTTTGAAGTACAAATAACGGGATGACCTATAGATCACTCTTTTATGAGTCATAAATGGGCTCATGGATGAAGTTTCAGAGAAGGATTTCAAAGGGGTCAAATCTAACAGGACGAAAAACTTTTTCTATGGACCATGGATTGGACAACATACTATAATCGAGTTTCGAGGTCTGGTCCAATAGATTTTTATAATAGGCATTTTCAATCATTCCTAGTATCCTATGTATATGATATGTCGTTTAGACCTTTATCAACCCATATTAAGCCTTATACTACCTTAACACATTTTCACGCCTCGGGAGGGGACCCAAGGCATGGCTGGCACCGAGAGACTATTGTTATTCCCCAAGCGAACCATTTGGCCTCATCACATTCATTTATCTATACATCTTACTAATCAGCGGAAGACAAAGGAAAAGTAAATGGGCACATCTTATCATATGTCAAATAATAGTATAAATGAAAGGCTAGTATAAAGAACTAGCTTACAATCTTAACAATCAACATTCGACTTTAGTCTATGAAGCTTCTATCACTATCAAGTGGTGCCAATGACAGACACATAGCTCCTTAATAAAATTAAATCTAAGGAGGTCTAACTCTAAAGCAAG
>JAOTQJ010058241.1:0-13965 GCA_025642045.1 Solanum sejunctum
TGACCCCACATCCTTTTTTATTCTTAAGGACCTAACTTAGGTAAAATGTTGCTTTCGGTCCCAAACTTTAGTAAATCAAGCCAATTAAGGACGTTCGGGGTTTAAATTACGTTGCGGGTCCTAATACTCTGAGTGCCAGTTACGCCTAGGGTACCCTCCAGAGGCGTGACAAACTTGGTATCAAAGCCTAGAGTTCGAGCGTTCTAGGGAGTCTATGAAACTGTGTCTATTATAGTCTTGTTTATGGTTGTGTTCTACACCACACTTCATAATTAGGAGGCTATGGGACATTGGAAGAGTTACCCTTCTTCTATGATCTGAATTCGTGCAATAGAGTTTAACTTCTATGGAAATCTTAACTCATGCGTTGTACGTTTATAGAAAATGTTGCCAAAGAGATCAGTCGTTCAAAGAGATGCCACAGCCCCAAATATTAAGAATGCCCAACCTGAGGCCCCAGTTCAGACGGAGGCAAGAAAACAAGGATGCCCTGTTAGGACTGCTGAGGTCCCACAGGCGCCCCTTGCTTAGCCCTAGCCAGGTCCTACTATCAAGGCAAAATTTAGGGGAGCCATCACCATGCTGACTCAATTGGTGGCCTCCCAGGGTAATAGTCAAGGTTAACAAGCTCTTAGTTCTAGCTCACAGGAACCTTTAGCTGCAACTCGACTAAGAGACTTCCTGAGGATGAACCCGCCAGCGTATACGGGATCAAAAGTATAAGAGGACCCATATAACTTCATTTATAAGATGTATAAGGTTTTAAAGGCGATGCATGCTGATGAGATTGAGGGACTTGGGCTTGCCTCCCACCAGTTGAAGAACGTTGCTAATGTGTGGTACAATTAGTGGGAGGAGTGTAAAGGTCAGAATTCAGAGCCTGCAGCATGGGAAGATTTTGAGATAGCCTTTCTTGACCACTTCTTTCCTCAAGAATTGAGGATGAGTTCGTGAATCTGAAGTAGGAAGGGATGACTGTGAAGGAGTATAGCCTTAAGTTTATTAAGATGTCAATGTATGCTCTAGAGATAGTGCAAGACATGAGAGCGAGGATGAGGAAGTTTGTATCTGGTCTGGGAAGACATATGCAGAAAGAGTGTAAGGCAGCTTTACTAATTTCGAGCATGGACATCTCTAAAATTATGGTGTATGCCTAGTAGACAGAGAAGGACAAGAAGAAAGATAGAGAAAAATAGATGAATAGAAAGCTGAAGTTAGCGGGACAAGAGCCTAGCCCACAGAGACAGAATAAGGGCGACTAGTCCTACTTTCAGAGGAGATCATCCTATCCTACACCATTTGTATCAAGTGTACGCATGCAGCCAAATAGGCATGATCAGAAATCTCATGGTTATCAGAATGTTTGGGCTCTAGGTGATCAGTCTTAGGCCAATGTGGCCCAAGGTCAAGGTACAAGGGGAAAGCCACCGTGTGGCAAATACGGTAAGCTTCATCTGGGTAAGTCCCATGTAGGAAAAGACATTTTCTATTCATGTGGACAAGTAGGTCACTTCACTTATGAATGCCCAAAGAGGAGACAACATGAGAGAAGCAGCAAACCCCAGTCATTCGCAACCCATCCAGCGGGCAATCAGCAGAGGGGTACCACTACTGGTACAAGAGGCAAGACGAACGACCTTTATGCTATAGGTACTCGATAGGATCAGGAGACTACACCAGATATTGTCATAGATATGTTTCAAGTCTTTAACTTTGATTGTTATGTGTTACTTGATCCGGGTGCCACCTTGTCTTTTATGACCCCTTATGTGGCTAGTAAGTTTGGGATTCTTCGCGAGTGTTTGCTTGAACCTTTTGTTGTTTCTACTCGTACTAATGAGTTGATTTTAGCTGAGAGAGTCTACAGAGATTTTGTAGTGTCTATCTATCATAGAGACACCTTAGCTGACTTAGTAGAGTTGGAGATGGTTGACTTTGATGTAATAATGTGCATGGATTGGCTTCACGCCTATTATGCTTCTGTCGACTATAGAACCCAGATTTTTAAGTTCCAATTTCTTGATGAGGCTATCTTAGAGTGGAAGGGAGTTCTCTTACACCTGAGGGAAAATTTATTTCGTATCTTAGAGCCAGAAAGTTGATTTCCAAAGTTTATATTTATCACCTCTGTGAGTTATGTCTGATGATGTTGAATCTACTACTCTCGAGTCAGTCCTGATTATGAATGAGTTTCTTGAGGTGTTTTTTAATGATTTTCCTAGATTCCCTCCTGATAGGGAGATTGACTTTGGGATTGATGTTCATCCTGAGACCAAACCCATTTTAATTCCACCTTAGAGAATAGACCCCGCAGAGTTGAAAGAATTGAAAGAGCAGTTGAAAGACTTACTAGAGAAACGTTTCATAAGGACTAGTGTCCCACGTTGAGGTGTTCTTATCCTATTCATGCATAAGAAATATTGGTCTCTTAGAATATGTATAGACTAATGACAGTTGAACAAGGTCACTATAAAGAACAAATATCCTCTTCCCAAGATAAACGATCTATTCGACCAACTTTAGGGTGCTACCTGTTTCTCCAAGATAGACTTTAGATCGAGTTACCATCAGATGTAGGTAAGGGAAGGTGATATCCCAAAGATAGACTTTAAGACACGATATGGCCATTTTGAGTTCTTGGTCATGTCCTTCGGGTTGACAAATACAGTTGCAACTTTCATAGATTTGATGAATAGGGTATTTAGATCGTATCTAGATATATTTGTGATCGTGTTTATTGATGACATTTTTGTATATTTGAAGGATGAGTAAGAGCACGCTAATCACCTTAGAGTGGTTTTGCAAACACTTAAAGAATCATGAGTTGTATACAAAATTCTCAAAGTGTGAGTTTTGGCTTAAATCTATGGCTTTCTTGGGCCATGTTGTGTCAGGAGATGGTATGTGGGTAAATACGCAAAAAATTAAAATGGTTAAGAACTGGCCAAGACCAACTTCTCCGATGGAAATAAGAAGCTTTTTGGGTTTGATAGGCTACTATCGCAGATTTGTTGAAGGATTCTCTTCTTTATTAGCCCAATGACAAAACTAACTCAAGAGAACGCCAAGTTTCAGTGGTCGAAGGCATGTGAAAAGAATTTTCAAGAGTTCAAGACTAGATTGACTACAGCACCAGTGTTTACCTTTCCAGACTGGATAGGGGACTTCGTGATATATTGTGATGCATCCCGAGATGGATTGGGTTGTGTACTTATGCAAAAAGCGAAGGTAATAACTTATGCTTACAGAAAGCATAAGATCCATGAGAATAACTATCCGACTCATGATCTCGAGTTGGTAGCAATGATGCTCGCACTTAGATATGGCATCACTATTTGTACGGAGTACATATAGATGTATTCACTTATCATAAGAGCTTCCAGTACATCTTCAGCCAAAAAAAGCTCAACCTACATTAGAGAAGATGGCTGGAGTTGCTCAAAAATTATGACATGAGCATTCTCTACCACCTAGGTAACATTGTTGCTAATACTCTTAGCAAGATGTCTATGGGTACCACTTCCTATGTGGAGGAAGGAAAGAGAGAACTAGCTAAGGAAGTTCATAGATTAGCATGATTAGGAGTGCAACTTGAGGAGAATAATGAAGGCAGGGTCAATGTTCAGAATGGTTCTGCTTCATCCTTAATGTCGGAAGTGAAGGAGAAGCAAGACCAAGACCCTGTCTTACTCCAATTGAAAGAAGTGGTTCACAGGGAGAAGGTAATGGTTTTCTCCAAAGGGGGACATGGGGTGTTGAGATACCAGGGCTAGATTGTGTGTGCCTGATGTTGATGGAGTACGAGACCGGATCATGGTTGAGGCTCATAGCTCTAGGTATTCCAACTATCCTTATTTTACTAAGATATACCACGACTTGAGATAAGTCTATTAGTGGAATGGAACGAAGAAGGACATCGCTAAATTTGTCTCTAAATGCCCTAGTTGTCAATAGGTTAAGGTTGAACATAAGAGACTATGTGGACTGGCCCAAAATTTTGAAATTTCTAAGTGGAAGTGGGAGCCGATCAACATGGATTTCATCACAAGTTTACCAAGATCCCGAAAATAGCATGATTTGATATGGGTGATTGTTGATAAGATGACAGATCAACCCACTTCTTGGCAGTCAAGACAACATATATGGCTGAGGAGTATGCCCAACTATATATTCATCAGATTATGAGGTTGTAAGGGGTCTCCTTGTCCATCATCTCGGACAAAGGAGCTCAATTCATCTCTCAATTCTGGGGATCTTTTCAGAAAATATTAGGTAAGAAAATACATTTCAGCACAAATTTTCACCCTCAGATAGATGGGCAAGCAGAGCTCACTATTCAGACCCTAGAGGATATGTTGAGAGCATGCCTTATCGACTTCAAAGGTAATTGGGACGATCATCTATCATTGATTGAGTTTGCATACAATAATAGCTACCATTTCATCATTCAGATAGACCCTCATGAGGCTCTATACGGGAGGAGATGTAGATCACCAATTGGCTGGATTAAAGTTGGTAAAGCTGAATTGATCAGACCTGACCTTGTCCACCAGTCCATGGAGAAGGTGAAAGTCATCAGAGAGAGGTTGCAGACATCACAGAGTTGTCAAAAGTCTTACACGAACGTGATGAGAAGAGACTTGGAGTTTGAGGTGGATGATTGGGTGTACTTGAAGGTGTCACCCATGAAAGGTGTCATGAGGTTTGGTAGGAAGGGAAAGTTGAGTGCACATTATATCAGACCATACCAGATTGTAAGAAGGATAGGAAAAGTTACTTATGAGCTAGACTTGCCTTCCGAGCTAAATAGAGTTCACCTGGTGTTACATGTGTCAATGTTAAAGAAGTGTTTGGGAGATCCGGCCTTAGCAATTCCTGTTGAGAGTATGGGAGTTAAGGATAGTCTATCTTACAAAGAAATTCCAGTCCAAATCTTTGACTGACAAGTTCGTAAGCTAATGAATAAAGAGATATCCTTCGTTAAAGTCTTATGGAGGAATCAATTTATTCAGGAAGCTACGTGGGAAGCTGAAGAAGCGATGAACTCAAATACTCACACCTATTCATTCCAAATGATGATGATGTTAAAGATAAATGACCTGATCCTTAATGTGAGTGAATGTCTCCTTTCATTAATTTGATGCATTTACCTAATTCTATTCCCGAGTCTAAGATAGAGATAGATAGGTGATGGATAGTTGAGATTTTGAGTGTTCCCGAGTGAGGAATGAGATGAGTTCTAAGGTTATTCTTGTTTCCATCTGACCTTTACTCATATTCGAGGACGAATGATCCCAAGGGGAAGATGATGTAATACCCCATAAAATTACCAAAATGCCCCTAAAATATAATCATGCGCACAATGCGTCCTCTAAAGCTCCTATTGGAAACTTGAAATAAGATTTAAGATCAATGTGGAAAATTGAGTGGGAAAATGGTCTTAAAAGCCGATTTAAGAGCTACTGGAGCAAAAAACAATTTTTGCTAATTCTTTCCAAAACAATGTCGATCAGCGCCCCTAGCGCGACTCGTAGGGGGCGCGGAGACACACGTGAAATTTTTTCTATTTTTTCGATGGGATTTGAACTTTACAGAAAATCGCAAAATTACACTGGTTCACGCCCTTGGCGTGTTGCAGACAAGTGTACATATTTTGAAACTTTTCTTTTAAATTTTGGGAAGGGTATTTTGGTCATTCTCAGTCCATTTTAAGTCTTAAAATATATTTTAGAAGTCTTTTATTAGCAATTAGGAGTTCAAAACCCATTATTTTTCTAAGTTTTTTACATGAGGGTTCCCAAGAGAAGAAGAACAAAGAGTGGAGGGTTCTAAATTTGGGTGTAAGTTCTTGAAGAAAGCTTGATAACTCTTCAACCTAGGTATGTAAAGGCTACTCAGAGCATGGAATTATTCTTCCATGTGCCCCAATAAATGTAATAGGTTGACAATTGATAGTTGATGGGTCTTGAATAGTGATTCTTGAAGAATTTCTTGAATATTATTTTTATTTCTTGAACATCATCATTAATTTTCGTATATTATCTCATATTAATGACCATCATACTTGTATTTATTGCGTATATGTATTATTATGTGATTGTTTACCTAAATTGCATTATTTACCTTGTTTAATACTTCAAGAATGAACTTAGGAGTAATGTCTAGAGCCTTGATTGTTTGGATGTGTAGATTGTTGGAATCCGAGTCCTGAGATGGGGGTATTAATGACTAAAACTGACTGAATTAGTGTTCTTAGAGCCTAATAAGACTGAACCTTAGTTTTGAAGGAATACTCTTACTCTCCTAAGTTGATAAATGAAGAGATAAAGTAGGTGTTCCTATCCGTAGAGGACAGGTGATAGAAATCATTGATTGGTAGACAGTTTTAGAGCAAGTCGATTCATGGGAGGAGTATTAGTACCAAAATAGATAAGCGTGAGTCCCACTCGTACTTATTAACTACATGGCCAGCATATGAGAGGATTAAACCGTGAAAGCAAATGTTGCCTTTGTCCCACAGAGGACTTGACAGACTTCTTTGGGATCTCCGATAGACTCATCCTATACCCCAGCAAGGTATTGGATGGATGTGGCAACGACATCTCTTCATTGTATCACCATCGGCTCATAGGTGGTGGTTGTCGATCATAGAAACTTCCAGAAAGGTTCATGTTGATAGTACTTCAAGGTTGAGACAATGGTGTGATGTTTTGATGGATATTGGAGCAATAGAGTCCTATTCCTTACTCTGAGTTGAGGATGAGTGATTCATGAGCTAATTGTCATTGTTTATCATTTACTTTGGCCTGTTTTACATACAGTACATTCCATGTACTAATGCCTCTTTAGCGCCGCATCATTTTATGATGCAAATTTTGTAGATAGAGGACTTCAGCAGCCTAATCGTTGAGTTTCATAGATTTCCAGACAGAGACTTGGTGAGTCTTCCCTTGCTTTCGGAGGGCATATTTATCATTCATTTATCTTGAGTTATTTTCTTTTATTATGGTAGCTATGGCCTGTCATGGTACCATCTTACACAATAGTTATAGAGGCTTCACAAATGTAGATTGGAGATGGTTGATGTCGGGGTCCTTTCCCCTCTTTCTTTCTTTATATGGAGATTTCTTTTCGAAATTCTTCGCTTATTTTGATAGTGATGGTGATAGTCATGTAGCTCACTACTAGATAGTTAATTTTTTTGTTATCTTCCACTTAATTAACTAATTAAACGAAGGCGATGAGACTAGATGGTCCGCTTGGGGGCTAGCAATAGCTTCTGAGTGCCAGTTATGCCTAGGGTACCCTCTTGGGGCATGACATCTATCATTATTTTCTTTTCTATCCATGCTCAATCATGCCTAAAAATTTATTTTTGTTGTCATTCTTTGTTGCATGTTTTAATCTTCTTGAGTTTTATTTTATTTTTTTATTTTGCCCACTCCATCTTTCTTTTTCACTATGTCCATTTTTGAAGAAAAAACCTATTAGAAAAAACTCTCAGTTAAATGTAGAGTCTATTTCTTTGGGTATTACACCTATCCAATGCTCAAGGCCGAGCTTTAATATAAATACATTAACTTCTTTGCTAGTTCGAAACAAGTCAGAAGATGGATGCAGCATGAAGGTCATTGTTGTTGACTCTTCAAAGAAAAAGGATTCCGGTGAGGGTACTTCAAAATCTTTGAAGAGAAAAGGAAAAGAGAAGGTTGATTTACCCCACGAAAATGATTTGAGGATGAAATACTAATTTTGAGAAGATATCGTTTGAATCAGGAAACAAAATCCGCAAATGTTAAATAGAAGGTACCCTTTTTATTGGTTAAAATTCATGTTTTGACATATAACTATAAATTGTCATTTTTATATATCATATATAAACGTGTTTTCTTCATAGTCTTGGGGTATTACTTCTTCTAAAGATGATAATCGCTAAGGCATGAAGCCTAAGAGGGGCAAGAGAATAAATTTGAACAAAAGCTTTTTTTTGTTAATTCAATTTAGGCCTGGGGCCCATTTTATTTCTTAATAACTCAAATTTGTCCAGAATATACATTTTTGTCCCATCATAAGTTGGTTTCACCGACTTAAATAAACCAGTGGACAAAGCAAGTAACCTAGGCTTACTTTCCAAAACTAAACCCTTAATCCCTCTCCCCTTCATCCGCCGCAAAACATGCTCCCATGGAAGCCGGCAGTTCACTCCCTTTCTCTTGACTTGTGGGTGTCGAACTTTCTTCACAATATGGCAAGCAACACTTGTTTCAGCTATCAAAGGTTTGTGTCTTCTCATCTTGTCTCTAGCCTCTTCATTCCTGAGCTTGCTAACTTCCTCTGACTATATGCAGGTGTGAGATTCGGTGGGCCTATCAATTGAAAGAAGAGTGAGAACCCAACCATATCACTCCACAAAACACGTAAGTGTTTCCATAGTCTACTCAAAATGCTTCTCCTATTTTCAGGCTTATCATTTTGTCCGACCTTACTTTTTCAAAACACCCCATGGAGAAAAGGAGTTGCTCAAGAGGTGGCTGTGGTGGTTTGATTTTGGTCGAGACTATTTATTTCCCTATCTGGTCATGGCTCTTCCCTTTTGCCGATTTACAATTTTTTGAGAGTTGAATAGCTTAGCAGTAGCTTTATTTTTGTGTGAATATAGTCTGGTCGCCTCTGTATATCCACTGTGCATACTATGGCCTTTGAACTTGTGCAGTATTTGCATTTGATCTTTTGTTGTATCCTAGATCTGATTCTGATAGAAGGAATTCTCTGTTTATCCATGTTCAGTATCTTCCTAGCTAGGTTAGGCAAACTATGTAAATCATTAAACATTTGCTTAGCTTCTGAATGTGCTGATGTGTTGGCTATAAAATTTGCTAGTTGGTTCCCTTCGCTGAGTGTATGTTTTATGTGAATATTGCATGCTTCCATTAACTTAAAATCTTCCTCAACTATGTTTGTGATTTCTCAAGGTATTTTCTATAGCTTAGTTAGAATATTTACTAAGCTTAAAGAATTCACCTCCACTTCTACAAGTCAAAAGCCATGTGATAGGCAGTAGCTCAACCCTTCCTTGACTGCCCTTGCCTCAGCAGTCATATTGGTTGTTATACCAAAAGCTTAAAGGTATGTAATACTACTTTTTTCCTTTTTTTTTTAGTTTATCTTGACAAACACTATATTTCAGTGTTTATGTTGGTTAAGTGTTTTCAAATTTTTGATATGTATTTCTGTGAACAAATATAATTTAAATTATGTTAACAAGTTTGTCTGTAGGTGGTTATATTATTGGTTAACCTTTTTTTTTGTTGAATTCCCTGCTTTCAATATTCAAAGTACTAATTATTGGTGTTATAGGTGATATAAATCATTGATTATTGGTTTTGACTTTTGTTGATTTTTTTGGTTTAATTTATGCTAATAAGTTGGTTGCATAATTAACTTTTTTATTTTTGTTGATATTGTTTTTGTCTAAACTATATTAAGAAGTTTATTGGATTCATTTTGGTTTAAACTATGTCATTAAGTTTATTTGTAATTGATGATATTGTTGGTTGAATATGCTGCATTAATTTTTTGATTTTTCTTAGTTTTTTTTTTTAAATATGCTAATAAGTTCTCTGTAGTTGGTGATATTGTTGGTAACCCTTTTCTCTTTGAATTCGAAGCTTTCAACATTCAAAGTAGTACTTTTTGATGTTATAGGTGATATAAACCTTTGGTAATTGATTTTGAGTATTTTTTTTATTTATGTTACTAATTTTGTTCTTTAATTGATAAATTTGTTGGTTAAATGTGTACGCTTAAGCAACAATGTTAAGAAGCTTGTTGTGCACAACTAACCATTTGGATATTTCTACTTGTTTTATAGACTCGCATTTATTCTATTTGAGGTATGGTGCATTGCTTTGGGAATATGGAACAAGAGAGATAGAGTCTGATGCAGTCAGAAAGCGAAGTCACCGGGAAGGTTGTTAGCCGATTTGAGCTCCAAAAGTTGCAAGAGAATATATTCCAGTCAATGACAATGTGGTTCGATCAAAGTTGATACCCCGAAGGAAGAATTAGACATTATGTTATCATATTATAATTTCAGATATTTATGTAAACAATGATTTTATACTTTTGTTAAGACAATTGTGTTTTTTAGTCTATTGAATGTATAGTTACTTATTGTTAAGACATTTATCTATTTTCTTAATGTTTGATTTTTTCCGTCAGCATCTCTGTTTTGTTCAGACTTTTGATTTATTTTTGGATGTAATTTTGGTTATATTATTGAATTTTGAAATAAGACAATATTTACCTGAATTTTATTTTTTAACGACTTTGACAACTTATACTCAAATAGACTTATTAACATAGTTTAAACCAAAATAAAATCAACTATTATCTAAAATTTTATTGTGCATATTTTACTAAAAAAAATCACCTATTATAAACAAACATATTAACATAGTTTAAACAAAAAAAAATCAACAAATAGCAAAAAAGTTAATTTGTGTATTTTAAAGATAAAATCCCACCATTTACAATGTGTACTCAAACAAACTTATAAATTATATCAAACTAAAACCAACCAAAATTTGCAAACTTTACTGTACATATTTCACTAAAAATATCGCCAATTATAAATAAACATATTAACATAGTTTAATACAAAAATAAAAAAAAAATTAATTGTGCATACTTAACCAACAATATGGATCAACTACTAACAAACTTATTAACATATTTTAAACCAAAATAAAATTAAAAAAAGTCAAAAACTATTGCACATATTAAAGCAACAATATCACAAATTATAAACAAACCTATTACCACAGCTTACACAAAAATTAAATCAACTAGTACAAAAGATTACTAATCATCATTGTACCATCGACAACCAGAAATGTGCTTACTTTAAAAAAAAAAATTTAAAAAAATCATGACATCATTAACTAACTAAATTTTTTACAATTTTTTTTGTACAGTTCCCAATTGTCAAAATCAACATTATACCATTGACCAACACATATCCAAAATATCCCAAATTAGAATGTCTACTAAAAAACAAAGATATTACTATAAATTTAACCAAAAAAAAAAAAACTCATCTAACTGCAAGGTCAACCCATCAGCAACTGTGTAAAAAATACCGCATATATCGCATGAACCGCGCCCATAAAACAACAAATCACCAAAACCATATATATATATATTTGGTGGTATATTGTGACACTTCAAAACTCTATCCTCGCATGTACCTATGTTTTAACCCTTATTCTTATATGTAGAAAGTGTATTAGGGTCATAATAGACCTCTAGTACTTAGCCGAGTTCAAAACTTTCCTATAAATTTAGTTTCTCGTCTCAGAATATGCAAGGGTCAATTTAATGACCATAACTCTTAGCACATGGATAATTAGATGTCCCATGACCTATCAAATGAAATCCCTTTGAATGCTTTCCAACACAACTGGTTTCAACTCATTTGGAGTTCGGAGTCAAAAGTTATGGTCGTTTTCATGGAGACTGCCCGATGCAAAGTTATTCTACGAAACCCTGTTATAGGCCAAAGAATGAAGTACGGCACATCTGCTACCTCGTGGGAAAAAGTTCTGAAACTTCAATTTTTGGTCCCAGACTCTATGGACCAATCTATGGGTCATAGAACCTTCTATGGGTCGTAGATTGGACTCGTGAAAGTGGTCCAGAGACCTCGAAATTGGGCAAAAACTTTATTGAAGGGTCTCTACAAGCCATGCAACTTACTGGACTCTTTGTGGGTTCGTGACGGATTCAATCGTATGATTTTTAAGGAAAGTTGTGGTGGTTCCCCTTACGGCGCTAGATTTAGTGGTCTAACACCCATGAAAAACTACCAAAATTGCCTGTTTCCTGTTCTTAGGTCCATAAAATCCTACTAGGCATCCTCCAGCACCATCTTTACACCTATTACTCTTTGGAATCATTATGGTCCCACTCGTATAATTTTTTAAGAGAGTTGCATCACAGCCACCAGCACCGCCAGATTCTGTATGCTAACACCCATGAAAAACTATCGAAATCGCCTGTTTCATTTTCCTTGACAAATAAAATCCTACCAAACCTGCTTCGGCATCACCCGACCACCTAGGACTCTTAGCGGGTTCGTTACAGACCCAATAGTATGAGTTCTCAAGAAAGTTGCATCAGAGTCTAAGAAGAGCCAGATTTCGTAGGCTACAGCCACAAAAAACTATTGAAATCATCTGTTTCTTGTTCTTTGGTCCATAAATCATACCAGATGTCCTCCAGTGCCATTAGGCCACCTGGGACTCTTGGAGGGCTTGTTATAAATCCACTTGTATGATTTCTCAAAAAGATTACGTTGGAGTCCACGACAATGCCAGATTCTGTGGGCTAACACCCACGAAAATTTGCTGCAATCGTTTATTTTTTATTACTTGGCTCGAAAAATTCTAGTAGGCATCCCCCATGTCGTCGGGCCACTTGGAATCTTGGAGGGATCGTTACTGAACCAATCGTATGATTTTTTGATAAATTTACACCGGATTCCCACCCCTACCCCCTATGCTAGAATCCGTGGGTTAGCACTCATGAAAAACTACCAAAATCATTTGTTTCCTATTCTATGGCCCATAAAATCCTTCCAGGCGTGCTCCGACACCGTCAGGCCACCTAAGAATCTTGGATTGCTCATTATCGACCCACTCTTTAAATTTTTGGGAAAGTTGCTTTAGAGCTCCCGGCAGAGCTAGAATTCGTGGGAAAACAAAATCTACCGAAATTGCTTATTTCGTATTTCTTAACCCATAAAATTTTACCAAGCGTCACCCAGCACTATCGCGTAACCTAGGACTTTTGGCAGACTCATGACGGATTCACCCATATGATTTTTCAGGAAAGTTATGTCGGAGCACCCAACAGTGCCAGAATCCATGGGCTAACACCCATGAAAAACATTCGAAATTGCTTGTTTCTTGTTCCTTGGACCATAAAGTCCTACCAGGCATCCTCAGGTGCCACCAGGCCACCTAGGACTCTTTAAGGAATCGTTCTAGACCCCCGTGTATGATCTTTCGAAAAAGTTGCACTAGAGCCCCCAGCAACACCAGATTTTGTGGGCTAACACCCACAAAAAACTGTTTAAATCGCTTGTTTCCTATTCCTTTGCCCATAAATCTTACCAAGCGTCCTTTGGCACTATTGGGCCACGTGGGACTCTTTGTAGTCTCGTTACAGACCCACTCATATTATTTTAAAGGAAAGTTGCTCCAGAGCCCCATGCAAGGCCGAATTCCGTCGGCTAACACCCACAAAAAGTTATCGAAATTGCATGTTTCCTATTTCTTAGCCCATAAAATCCTACCAGGTATCCTTCAGCACTGCCAGGGAACCTGGGAATCATGTTGGGCTCGTTACGGACCTACTCGTATGATTTCTTGAAAAAGTTATGCTGGAACCAATGGCAACATCATAGGTTAACACCTATAAAAAAAACATCTTCAATTACCTTTTTACTCTTCCTTGGCCCATAAAATATTATCAGGAATCCTCTGACGCTTCCAGGCCACCTGGGACTCTTGGCGGCTTGTTAAGGAACCACTGATATGATTTTTTGAAAAAGATGCCTTGGAGCGCTAGGCAGTACCAAATTCTGTGTGCTAACACCCACAAAAAGTTACCAAAATTGCTTGTTTGTCGTTTCGTGGCCCATAAAATTCTACTAGGCATCCTCTAGCGCCGCCAGGCTAGCGGAGACTCTTGGCAGGCTCATTGCAGAACCACCCATATGATTTATCAAGAAAGTTGCAATGGATCCCTCGGCAACATCACATTCTGTGGGCTAACACCCATGAAAAACTATCGAAATCGCCTATTTCTTGTTCATTGGCCTATAAAAATCCTACATGGTTTCCTCAATCACCAACGGGCCATCTAGGACTCTTGGCGGGATCATTACGGACCCACTCATGT